>CBVK0103636921.1:0-36338 GCA_900067695.1 Picea abies | reverse complement strand
ATGTAAATGATAAAGGGTTAAAAGGAAGGAAAATAAGATGTCAAATGATGACAATTTTGGGACTCATCAAAAGTTCAACTTTACGTTTAACTTTGTATTTACATTTTGTTGTTGTTGTCTTTTATTTTGATTACAAACTATTTCCTTATCTTGGATCTTGTTCTAAATAATCTTGAAAAGGAACTTCCCTGAACTCTTCTTATGCAGGATCTTATTTTGTTCAACCTTTTTAACCAATGACTTTGTCATCAAGAAGATCATTCAAATCAAGGTTGACATCCCTATTTGAAGCCAATTCATCTCTTAACGCATTCAAAGGATCACTTGAAGGAAGATTGGATACTCTATTTTGGACATCTTTAGTGTACACTCAGAACAGTAGGAAATCATAAACTTTCAACAAGAGTAAGCTTGTTAAAAGTTATATGAACTAATTACCGCTAAATCTCTTGTACTACTATTATCGTTGTGACTAATGGCTACCCTTGCATGGAAACCAAGCAAAAGATTAAGTTTGGACTAAATGCCTTTGGTCAATTAATTTTCATCCAGGTCAATGTTTTGGATGTACAACAATGGCAAGAGATTTGAATTTTTGCTGTACAATCAGCTCATTTACTTTTCATATGTAATAAAGAGCATGATCAACTTGCTTGCTTGAGATACGATACGAGTCCTAACCAACAAATTTTTATACATGTTACTTTATAACACCCTTATTTGGATCTAACTTGAATGTTTGAAAAAGCTATATACGGAGAATGTTGTACTTAGGAAATACTATCCCTAATCCAAAGTAAACCAAAACCTTTTTGGTCAGGATTAGTTAGGAAATGATTTGCTTAATTCAAGATATTGTGTATTCTCCAACTAACATATTCTCCAACATCATACAAAAAATAATCTCAACAACACAATTTCAAATTTTAAAAAATAAAAGGTTTTGAGACTAGAAAGCTATTATAAACTAACAAACCTAACTAAAATCATGGCAATTGTTGATTAGTGTTCTTTCATTCACATCTTTCTTATGACATTGGGGTTTAGTGTTCTCTCATTCAACCACATCTTTCTTATGACATGGAGGTTTAGTGGTAAATTACAATACTTAAGGAATAAATGGCATTTGCATATTTGTTGTAACATGTATGAACATTTTTTATTAATTGATAATTCATTTCAATTTAGAATAAAATTTAGTTGTACCATACAAATTGTAGTGTAAAAAAGTATAAGCATATATTTAGTAATTTAGTTCATTTTTGTTCACCCTTAAAACATATTTATCCTAAACTAAATAATTTATATTTGATTAATGTATTGAAGATTATCAAAATTGAATTAAACTTGAAGATATGATCAACTAGAATAATTTAAAACTTTCCTTTTGGCTAAGAAAAAATAAGTGAGATCATTGAGGTCATATCACATATTATAGAAAATTGTTGGGGGCATTATAGTCACACCAACTCTTCACATTGTAAATTTTCCCAGATGGGTGGTTGTAGTGTTGCATTTATTTAGCATGCATATTGTTATCGCATAGATTAAAGTTTGGGAAAAGCCCAACCCAAACCACATGGTGTGACAACTATGGAAGTATTTACCCATTGTCGCCTTAGATAAACACTCCCCTCACTTTAGTGATGATAAAATCACCACAGGGGGGGCGGGGGATATCGGGTGACCCTAGGGGGATTGCAATGGAGTGAAAAGAGATGAAGGATGCCCCTATAGGTCAAGGTCAAGAGTGGAGAAGAAGCTTAAGAAAGAGTCTAGTGAGGAGGTAGATGGTTGCCAAAGCTGATGTACCTGCAAAACAATGTCATCACTGCCCGGAACAAGACAATATATAGTAAATGAAACCTCAAAACAAAAGGGGATTTCAGCAAAAAACCTTCTTGTCCCAAATTGGAACATGAATATATATATATAAGCTATAAATGATAATAAGAGCTGCAAATTGTACCATCAAAATCAAGTGCAAGGTGTTGGAAACAAAGCTAGCAATGAGCAAACGAATCCCTAATAATTAGAGAAAGACTTTGATAACAATTCAAGGGATGTTAGTTAGTGTTATCCACAAGATTTGTAACAACCTTATGGCTGTAACAAACATTTGCTACAACAAGATCCACCCAAACAATAACATTTAACTAATACGTCAATTATGGCAGCTTGCAAGTAAATTTTAGTGGTAGAAAGGTGATCAACGAGTAAGATAGAGATGAGCTTGTTGTGGCCCTATTGACCATAGAATTAAATTTATAATAGCAATGAGACCAATTGGCTAATCAAGATGCCCTTAGGGCACAAATTAGCTTAACACATTTAAAATTAGATTCCAAACTTAGACAATTCAAACTCCTTGATATCATGTTTACCAATGCATAATATTCAATTTCCAATGCAAATAGATTAGTACCTTATCTATTAAGTTATGGGGTCTTTTTTATGACCCATGGTTTATTACTTCTCTAGTGGTGCAAGCCTTTTTACTCGCTAGAATAAACAAACCTTAGCAATGTAAATCTACAAGGGTGTAAGCATTTTTACTCCTTGTAGCAACCTTTGAAATCTTCCGATCTCACCTCATTTACTTTTCATATGTAATAAAGAGCATGATCAACTTGCTTGCTTGAGATACGATACGAGTCCTAACCAACAAATTTTTATACATGTTACTTTATAACACCCTTATTTGGATCTAACTTGAATGTTTGAAAAAGCTATATACGGAGAATGTTGTACTTAGGAAATACTATCCCTAATCCAAAGTAAACCAAAACCTTTTTGGTCAGGATTAGTTAGGAAATGATTTGCTTAATTCAAGATATTGTGTATTCTCCAACTAACATATTCTCCAACATCATACAAAAAATAATCTCAACAACACAATTTCAAATTTTAAAAAATAAAAGGTTTTGAGACTAGAAAGCTATTATAAACTAACAAACCTAACTAAAATCATGGCAATTGTTGATTAGTGTTCTTTCATTCACATCTTTCTTATGACATTGGGGTTTAGTGTTCTCTCATTCAACCACATCTTTCTTATGACATGGAGGTTTAGTGGTAAATTACAATACTTAAGGAATAAATGGCATTTGCATATTTGTTGTAACATGTATGAACATTTTTTATTAATTGATAATTCATTTCAATTTAGAATAAAATTTAGTTGTACCATACAAATTGTAGTGTAAAAAAGTATAAGCATATATTTAGTAATTTAGTTCATTTTTGTTCACCCTTAAAACATATTTATCCTAAACTAAATAATTTATATTTGATTAATGTATTGAAGATTATCAAAATTGAATTAAACTTGAAGATATGATCAACTAGAATAATTTAAAACTTTCCTTTTGGCTAAGAAAAAATAAGTGAGATCATTGAGGTCATATCACATATTATAGAAAATTGTTGGGGGCATTATAGTCACACCAACTCTTCACATTGTAAATTTTCCCAGATGGGTGGTTGTAGTGTTGCATTTATTTAGCATGCATATTGTTATCGCATAGATTAAAGTTTGGGAAAAGCCCAACCCAAACCACATGGTGTGACAACTATGGAAGTATTTACCCATTGTCGCCTTAGATAAACACTCCCCTCACTTTAGTGATGATAAAATCACCACAGGGGGGGCGGGGGATATCGGGTGACCCTAGGGGGATTGCAATGGAGTGAAAAGAGATGAAGGATGCCCCTATAGGTCAAGGTCAAGAGTGGAGAAGAAGCTTAAGAAAGAGTCTAGTGAGGAGGTAGATGGTTGCCAAAGCTGATGTACCTGCAAAACAATGTCATCACTGCCCGGAACAAGACAATATATAGTAAATGAAACCTCAAAACAAAAGGGGATTTCAGCAAAAAACCTTCTTGTCCCAAATTGGAACATGAATATATATATATAAGCTATAAATGATAATAAGAGCTGCAAATTGTACCATCAAAATCAAGTGCAAGGTGTTGGAAACAAAGCTAGCAATGAGCAAACGAATCCCTAATAATTAGAGAAAGACTTTGATAACAATTCAAGGGATGTTAGTTAGTGTTATCCACAAGATTTGTAACAACCTTATGGCTGTAACAAACATTTGCTACAACAAGATCCACCCAAACAATAACATTTAACTAATACGTCAATTATGGCAGCTTGCAAGTAAATTTTAGTGGTAGAAAGGTGATCAACGAGTAAGATAGAGATGAGCTTGTTGTGGCCCTATTGACCATAGAATTAAATTTATAATAGCAATGAGACCAATTGGCTAATCAAGATGCCCTTAGGGCACAAATTAGCTTAACACATTTAAAATTAGATTCCAAACTTAGACAATTCAAACTCCTTGATATCATGTTTACCAATGCATAATATTCAATTTCCAATGCAAATAGATTAGTACCTTATCTATTAAGTTATGGGGTCTTTTTTATGACCCATGGTTTATTACTTCTCTAGTGGTGCAAGCCTTTTTACTCGCTAGAATAAACAAACCTTAGCAATGTAAATCTACAAGGGTGTAAGCATTTTTACTCCTTGTAGCAACCTTTGAAAAATAACTCTTTTGATGACAAAAAAGATAGATCTTGATGGAGGGTGATCATCTCATGTTGTTCAAAAGCCTCCAAAGAAAATGTTCATCTTCTTTAGTGTGCAATGAGTGGGGACGCATCATCCATCCCGTCTTCAAGCCCCTATGAAGGTCCAAGTGACCTAGTTCCTCCATGGAAAAGGTTTCACCTAGAAAGGTCATGCAAAGACAAACTAGTACGCACTCCAAGGGTCCACAAGTCACATGTATCATGCCAAGTAATCCATATTTAATAAAAGAACCACCCAAACATGTCCATCAAATCCCCTCTTTTCAGAATAAACAAATGCTCAAAGATCTTATACAACTTGCCAAATTTAAGTATGGGAGGGTTGTCATGGTGCCCTATTGGGTAGGCCATTCTCCAAGTCAAGGATTGTTTCCCAAGAAGACACTCTCTAAGTCATGTAAAAGTGTATGAACTGGATGGGCGTATGAATTTTGGACATGGGGTTTTTTGACATACAAGGGCTTATATTGTCTCATTTATGGGTGCCTTTGTAGAGGGTGTGATGCATCCTCGTTTGCAATGCAACCTTTTTCTAGACCCTTTATTTGTCATTAATTGATTATGGTCCAAAGCATTGCTTGATATGGGTAATAGAAAGTAAGGAGCATTGCAATGTCACTTGAATCTAGGAACACGCAGAGTGTCTTGTGCAAGGAAAGTAAAAGACACCGCAAAATGCATTTCCTCAACAAGCAGGACATTTATTAATTATGTGTTTTATTTTACAAGTCCTTGATTTTTATGGAGAAGCGTTTCATTTCTCTCAGGACCTTAGGGAGAACATCTAGAGTATAATGTATGGCTTTTACCTTTTGCCAGCTACAACCCCTCTAGGCCTTTAGCTCCTTCATCCCATGAAATGAGGTACAATCCCTTCTTGGGTCAATAAGCTTGAAAACCAAAAAGATGAGGAAACGAAAGGGAATAAGTTTAGAAAGTGGAAAGTATGGATGGGAATGGTATGATGACCCTTCAAGGATAACCCCTAGTAGCAACCCTTTTCTCGAGGGTGACCCACTTACTAGGACAACATGTCAACCACCAAGGTGAAATGAGGAAAAGGCATAATTTCCAAGAAAACATTTTCAAAATCAAGAAATAACCCTTTGCAATAAGTTCAAATGCTTCAATTATTAAAATGAAACTTACCATGAAAGTGAACTTGTTACCTCATGAAGCAAGCCATGTTGTCCTCTGTGAACTAAGCTGGTGTGGTGGATGTTGTTGTTGTCGATCAATGATGATGTGTTATAAGAGGAGGGGCTCTTTCTCCTTATTTGGATTTTATACACTCCATGTCTTCAATATGTTGGCCTTGAGACATCATCTACTTAGTTACCCCTGGAAATGGAGGGAAACACTTGGCTCCTACTTGGGGACATGTGCTTGTCGTAGAGTACATGGGAGCCTCACCATCTTATGGTAAGACTTGTGCTTACACACACTGAAACAAATACGTTGGGATATCAAAGGGTGGCACACTCACCCCTTTATTCATATGATTAAAAATTTCAAAAATTCAAAATTGACAACTATTCATTAAAAATAAAATTTCGCATTTTTTCAAAAATTTCTAACTAACATGTAATACGATTCAAACAAATGTAGTAAATCAACAATGCAACAATGCAAATAAACCAACATGTAATATGTAAAACATGATATGAACGTGCAAATCTAAATAAATGCAACTAAATTACCATGAACACACAAATGCAAATGCAAGCAAGCAAATGACCTACCTACTTACTTGGTGCCCAAGGCCCATGGAGATCAAGTCCTAAATATGTCAGGTGAAATCATACAACCAATGCAACCACCTTCTCAGTATCTCGTCAAGGTGTCTTCCCCTTTGCTTAATCATGTAATACAACAAGCATAAGTCAAGCACAAAATAATCATGAGCATAAATAAGCATGCAACCAATCATAGAAAACAAGTCATAGAGGTGGGTGGGGGGGCGGATATTGCTGGAAAGAATGGCCACTAGATTGATCCACCCATCTCTAAATAGGGCCATCATATATAGATGACAACTCATCTTCTTCCTCAGTCACATGATCATTGCTTCTTGAAAATTGAGAGGAGATGAGAGATCGGAAGAAAATTGCATGGCTGCCCAAAGAAAAATATAAGGGGTAAGGGATAACCTAGTATTTAGAGAAAGAAATCCTCCCGCTACTGAAAAATTGTTGCCTCTTCATCTACAAATCACTACAAAGATCTCGAAGATGAAAACATTGTTGCTCGATAGTGTGAGTCTTTGATTGTTATGGGTTGACCAATGTCTCACGTGTTGAAATATTGTAACTTTGAAGAATATTCTAATTATATTTGAGTTTTTATTGTATAGATCAAATCCCATTTTCCGTATTGATCAAGTCGAGTCTTGTACAAGATCAAATCCCCTTTTGTGGATTTGTCAAACTATATTTGTATGGTGGCATTTGTAAAGTCGACCCCTAGTATTTATAAAGGGATTTTATCCACTTCTGGGAGAAGTCGGCTCCACCAAGTGAAGAGACACAACCCTAGCGCCACATCAACTTGTATTTATATGTGAGGATGGTGTCTGACCTGAACACACTTAGTCAATCATCTAGTGTGCATATCTTGAAAGCAGTTGCAGTTGCAGGAGGAAGGAGAGGAGATGCACATGCTCATGTAATTTGGAAATAACCTAATAACAACAGTAAAAACTTAACATGGTACCAGAGCTTCACTGAATATAGCATATTTCATTGGGTATCTAGATGTCATTATTGTCGTACAAGAAAATTAGGGATTTTTGCTGAAGAGGAATTTTGACCAAAAATCACCTTGGGAAGTGTGCCTTGCCCTAGTGCATCTTTTGGCAGCTTGAGCAAACTTTTTCAGTGGTCAGATTCTCCAGAAAGTCAAACCCTAGTTTTGACTGGTACAAAAAAACCAAGAAACCAGAACCAGTACCAGAAGTACCGACCAAGAATTGCGCAAGTCAAGTTTCAAGGGGTAAAACATGGAATTTTCTGAAACATTCAACTCCAACAAACTCGCCTCAGCCCAACACATCTCTTGGTAAGCTCAGTTTCAATTTTTGAGCACTTTCATTTTTTGGTCATTTTCTTAGCTTGATGTCAAGATGTCTGCAAGCACCAAGCTTGTTGACAAGCTAGAAGGTGTGGAATATTTCCGTGCCTGGAAGTACAGAATTGGACTCATTCTTGAAGAGAATGACCTTTCAAAATTCATAAAAGAAAATGTACCGGAACCCAAAGAAAATGAAGCCAAAGAGAAGTACAATAAGGATATGATTAAGGCTAAAAGAATAATTGTAGATTCCATTAAATATGACTTGATCCCTCAAGTGTCTTCTAAGAATACTCCAAAAGATATGTTTGATTCCCTAACTAGAATGTATGAAGGAAGAAACATCAACTAGAAGATGAACTTGAGAACCCAACTCAAGAATACAAAGATACAAAAAGGAGAAACAATTCAAGACTATTTCTCCAGGTTTTCTCAATTCAAGGAACAATTATAGGAAATTGGAGATAACTTGAATGAAGATGAACTTGTGATGACAACTCTTAATGGTCTCACAAGACCTTGGGATGCCTTCATCCAAACTATTTGTGCAAGAAAAGAGAAACTCCAATTTGACAGTTTATGCGAAGAATGTGTTCAAGAAGAAGCAATAGTGGCCAACCGAGAAGTTGTCCTATTAAGAGATGAAGATCAAGCCCTAGCTTCTCATGCTAAGGGTGGAAAGGGAAAGTTTCATTTTCAAAAGGAGACCCACTTTCATAAAGAATCTCACTCTCCAAAGAGATTCCAAAAATATCATAAGGGTCAAAGAAAGGGAAAAGATTTCTCCTCCTATCAATGTTATCATTGTGATAAGGTGAGACACATTGCTAAGAATTGTCTTGCCATAAGGGAAGAATATGAGAGGAGAAATAACAAAAGACATCATGCCCATGAAGCTGAAGATGATGAGCCACCCAAGAAGTTAGCTAAAGAATATGTTTTGTTTTCCACTCTCTCAAGAACTATGACACCCGGAGAGGATACTTGGCTCATAGATAGTGGTGCCTCTAAGCATATGACAGGTCATAAGAACACTCTCTCCAGCCTTATAGAAAAGGAATCCCCCTGAAAGCTTCACTTGGAGATGATTATCAGTACCCGATCAAAGGAATGGGTGAAGTCACCTACAAACTTGATTTAGGAACTCCAATTAGAATGAAGGATGTAGTCTATGTACCAAGTTTGAAAAATAACTTACTTTCTATTTCAACCCTAGATAAGAAAGGTTTGAAGGTTGCATTCATAGATGGTAGAGTTCTTATGTAGTATAAAGGAAAAACTATAGAAGATGTAGTTGTTATTGGAATAGAAGAAGGTGGTTTGTACAAGTTAAAGGGTCACTCAAATGTAGCTTTGACTCACTGTACTGAAAGTCCTTGTGAACTTTGGCATAGAAGACTAGCTCACATCAATTACAAAGCCTTACCATATGTAAGCAAGGTAGTTACATGTTTTCCAGAACTATAGGTTGATCATGAAGGTGTATGCAAGGGATGTGTACAAGGAAAGAACATAAATAATCCTTTTCCAAAGAGTGACAATAAAAAAGAAGGAATTCGGGAACTTGTCCACTCATATGTATGTGGTCCAATTCCATCAACCTCTCTAAGTGGATATGTATACTATGTATCCTTCATTGATGATTACTCTTGTAAGACTTGGGTTTATTTCTTGAAGCCAAAAGATGAAGTACTTGGAAAGTTCAAGGAATTCAAAGCCTTGGCAGAAAACCTCTCCGAAAGGAAAATCAAGATACTCAGGTCAGATAATGGAGGAGAGTACACTTCAAATGAATTTGGAAGCTTTTTGCAGAGATGTTAGGATTAAGAGGGAGCTCACCACTCCCTATAATCCTCAACAAAATGGTGTAGCAGAAAGAAAGAATAGAACGATTATGGAAGAAATAAAGACTATGATTCACGATCAAGATATTCCAATGCACTTATGGGCTAAAGCAGGAAGAACAACAATATATGTCCAAAACAAATTATCCCATAGTGCACTTGGATTCAAAATTCTCGAAGAAATTTTCACCAGAAAGAAGCCATAAGTAATTCATCTCAAAATATTTGGTTGTCCAGTATTTGGACATATTCCAAAAGAAAAGAGAACTAAGTTGGATCCTTCAAGAAAGAAGGGAATATTTGTTGGATACTATGAGGTCTCTAAGGCCTTTAGAATTTACATACCAGGTTACCATCATATTGAGATCAACAAAGATGTAAAATTTGATGAATATGAAAAACTCAAAAGATCAAGGAAATTCCAACTTGAATAAGTATATGAAGAAGAACCTCTAGCTCACAGAGTTGCAAAACCCATAAAGGAAGTTGCAGTTACCCTGGGCGATGAGATTCCAAAAGATCATGATATGATAAAATATCAAGAACCTCCACGTATGACTATCTCTCACAAGAGAAATCCATCTTGTGAGAAATAACTTATTCAATATGCAAAGAAGTATGGTGCCCCATAAGGAACCATGAGACAAAGCAGGAAACCTAAGCCATTCTCCAGCTATATGGCCTTGATGTGTGATCTTGTAGAAAAGGAACCTACTTGATTTGAGGAATTCATTTAGAAGAAAGAATGGATGGATGCCATGACAAAAGAATACCAATCCATTATGAAGAATGATGTATGGGAAGTAGTTCCTTGACCAAAGAACAAAGATGTGGTATCTTCCAAGCATATATACAAAATAAAACATGCAGCATACATAAGTATTGAAAAAGGAAGGTAAGATTTGTGGCTCATGGATTTTCTCAAAAGGAAGGTATTGACTATGAAGAAACATTTGATCATGTATCTAGATACACTTCTATTAGAACCATCATAGCTCTTGTAGCCAAAATGAAGTGGAAGTTGCACTTGATGGATGTGAAAACAACTTTCTTAAATGGTGTTATTGAAGAAGAAGTGTATATAGAACAACCACAAGGGTTTGAATTTGAAGATAGAAAGACTCATGTTTGTAGGTTGAAGAAAGCTCTGTACGGGTTGAAGAAAGATCCTAGAGATTGGTATGGAAGAATTGATAGTTTCCTAACAAGATTAGGATTTACCAAGAGTAAAGTTTATCCTAACCTATACTTCAAGGTTATGAATGACGAGTTAGTTATATTGCTACTATATGTGGATGATTTATTCTTGACAGAAGAATAAAATCTCATCACAGATTGCAAGAGGAAGATCACTGCAGAGTTTGAGATGAAATACCTAGGCCCGATGCATTATTTCTTAGGTCTTGAAGTTTGGCAGAGCCCATAGAAGATCTCTCTTAACCAAGGGAAGTATGCAGTTGAAATACTGAAGAGATTTGACATGTTGGAATGTAAAGCCATGAACACACCCATGGAAACAAATTTGAAGCTCCTGGTTGATACTCCGTTAGAGTTGGTTGATGCTACTCTATAAAGACCAATTATTGGATCATTGATGTATCTGGCGAATACTAGGCTAGATATATGCTTTGTTGTGAACACCTTGAGACAGTATTTGGTGGAACCCAAACGTGTTAACCTTGTAGCTGCAAAGCATGTGATGATATACCTTAAGGGTACATTGGATTATGGTCTCTATTATATTGGAGATCGTGACTTCAAACTGTATGGTTATACTGATTTAGATTGGGCTGGAAGTGCTTCAGATAGAAAGAGCACGTCAGGATGTTGTTTCAGTTTTGGGCCAGCCATGAATTCATGGAAAAGAAGGAAGTAATCCAGTATTGCTCCCAGCACGATAGAAGCATAGTACATTGCAACATGTTCCGCTAGTTTTGAAGCCATATGGATTTGAAAATTGATGACATGTCTGTTCGTTATGGAGATGGAAGCCACCATGATTCTATGTGATAACCAGAGTTGTATAAATATGAGGGAGAACCCAATGTTCCATGATAAGTAGAAGCACATAGAGATCTAGTACCATTACATTCATGATATGGTGTAGAGGGGAGATTTAAAGCTCCAATATGTTGGCACAAATGAGTAGGTTGCATATGTGTTGACCAAGCCTCTGTTTTGTGTGAAGTTTGATTACTTCTGAGACAATAATGGTGTAGTCCAAAAGGACCTCCCTTGAAAGGGGGAGTGATGTTGATGATACTATGGTATCCTGACCAACAACGGGTTGCTCTATTAGGATTTTATATCCTAGGGGATTGATCATCCCTGGGAAGATCCCGAAGGTCTGGTAATGATGGTCTGTTAGAGTTCCTGTGTATGTATATGCCAACTATGGTCAGTAGTGGTATCTTAGTTAGGATTTTATATACTAGGGAATATTATGATTCCTGGGAAGATCTTGAAGGTCCGGTAAGGACGATTTGTTAGAGTACCATGTGGTAGCTTGTTAGGATTTTATATCCTAGGGAATCTTATGATTCCTGGTCAAATCCCAAAGGTCCAGTAAGGACGGTCTTTTAAAGTACCAAAATGTTGTTGTTGATGCACCTGTCTCATTTTGTTGCCACATGTTGATGATGATGTTCTAACTTCGTGTTGTTGATGATGTTGTTGTTCCAACTTCATGTTTTTGTTGATGTTGTTGTTCCATCTTCGTGGTATTGATGTTGATGTTTCAGCTTCATGTTGCTGCTACTGATGATGATGTTACTCCAGTTCTATGTTGTAAACGTTGATGCTATTGACGATGAGAAAAAATTCTGATGATTTATAGATGTGCCAGTCAGTGTTTCAGATGTCGATGATGATGTTACTCCAGCTCTATGTTGTAAACGTTGATGCTATTGACGATGAGAAAAAATTCTGATGATTTATAGATGTGCCAGTCAGTGTTTCAGATGTCGATGATGATGTTGACCTCTCTTTCTCTTGATGATGTTGTATTGAGTCATGTCACTAGAATACCCTTCTCATTAAGGGGGAGTGTTGAAATATTGTAACTTCGAAGAATATTCTAATTATAATTGAGTTATTATTGTATAGATCAAATCCCCTTTTGCGGATTGATCAAGTTGGGTCTTGTATAATATCAAATCCCCTTTTGTGGATTGGTCAAACTATATTTGTATGGTGGTATTTGTAAAGTTGGCCCATAGTATTTATAAAGTGGTTGTAGCCACTTCTAGGAGAAGTCGGCTCCACCAAGTGAAGAGACACAACCCTAGCTCCACCTCAACTTGTATTTATACGTGAGGATGGTGTCTGATTTGAACACTCAGTCACTCATCTAGTGCGCATATATTGAATGTAGTTTCAGTTGCAGGAGGAAGGAGAAGAGAGACATATGCTCATGTAATTTGGAAATAACCTAATAACAACAGTAAAAACTTAACATGATGTCCATCAAATTTTCAATGCAGGGGTGGTGGAATACCTCCCTCATATAATCAATATGAATGCTCAAAAGGATATGCATCACAACTCCCAAGGCATGACTGAAAATCATCATGAGTACCCTGTAACAAACCATCCCTAAGTGGATGAAAAATATCTACAATTGTATTATCATCAAGATGTTGAATAACTGGATCATCTGAGAGTAACGCGTCATCATTTTTTATTTGAAAACTACTTTCCATGTTGTAAATGGGATCTCCATAAAAAATGAAAAAACACACATCCCATCTATGCCTCCAAATATATGTGAAATCATCATTGTGGTGATCAACCATGTTAGAGGGATCCTCCATGAAAACAGATGGGTTCCCAACATGTTGGATTTCACCGGAACCTTCTTCTTCTTGGAAACTTTCTTCATGGACCTATTCTTCAAACGCTTGTTTTGTGGAGGGTGGATGTTGTTCCTTTTAAGTTTTACATGCTTCAACTATCGACTCATCATCCACTGGAAACCTTCTTTGTAAAGATCATCCTCGAGCTCTTAGAAAGTATCTTGCAAATTATGAGTGGTTGGACCCCAACACCTGAGAGATTATTTGACAAGCCTTGTGCAGGATTGTATGCTCCTCGGATTGCATGAATGTATGAGCCACTTATTTTTTCTTAACTACAGAGATGCTAAAAACAATCACATTAGTATATCATCATGTAATACATCCAATGTTGAATCATATTTCATATAATTCACAACATGGGTGATTGATCGGGTCAGGTCATCATTAAAATTTGGACAATTCTAGTTCCATTATGGAGGATAACAATTTGGATACCCAAGGATACCCTAGATATCAAAGGAATGATACACTTCATGCATGTGCCAAGGTGCTATGGTTCCATTACTTGGAATGACGCCTCAATGTAATTACCAGAAGAGCTCAAGGCTCATCAAAATTGAAGAGGGTATATTCCCTAAATTGTGTTGTTAGATAAATTTATGAAGTTCATCAAATATGAAAAGGGAACTTCCCTCAAATGTATTCATCAGGAAAGCCTAAGGTAAAGGCTTTGGGATAGACTTTCCAAATGTCGTTACAGGTCGGAAAGGATTCAAAATCCTCCGCGACAATGATTCTTGGTATCCCTATATTTTGTGGATAACTAAGGAGATTGTGTCTCGAGGCCCTCAAGTTGCAGATATGGAGTGCTGAGAGACTACATGACCAACAATATCCTTTTGCATAGATGGAGACCCTCCTCACCACCATAGATGGTTGCAGTTTTCTAGATAGAATCCAACCACATCAGTTGGCTTCTGAAAGGCAATGGGCCTTGCTCCATGGGGTACAAGTCAGTATTATGGTAAGCATCAATTCAATATTTAAGCCATTTGAGTATGTTGTATCTTAGATTGATCTAGATTTCATGATATATCCTTGGACATTATGCATTTTTCCCTGCTTCACCTTGGTGGTTGACATTGTGCCCTATTAAGTGGTCTTCCTTGGGGATGGGTTTGCTACTAGGAACTCCCTTGAAGATCCATCATATCATTCCCGACCATACTTACCACTTTCCATCATTATTCCCCCCCACTTCCTTATCTCTTGGGATTTTAGGGTGTATTGACCCAAGAAAGGGTTGTCCCTCATTCTATGGGAAGAAGGGGTTGAAGGATTACCCAATATGATTTTCCCTTCTATATGAACCTTATATATGATTTTCCCAGGGATTACCCAAGAAAGAAATGAAAAACTTATCTTTGAGTAAAGGGGGACCCAAAATGAAATGTGATTTAAAATGATTAAAAGGTTAGTTGAAGGATAGGAGGTCTCATCACGAGCTGATCTATCATGTCCATGAATATATAGTGGTATGACATTACCATCCTCCAGTCACCAAACCAGGGTAATGACTCTTAGTTGCATGGATGAGAGAAAGGGGGTCTCATCACAAGCCAACCTTCTCATTTCCACTAGGTGTTTTTGGGTGACATTGCCATTATATGGACACCACACCAGGGTAGTGGCCTTCAACCTTTCCTTAAAATTATGAAATAATAAAAGAATGTAAAACAATGGGCTTGGAAAAAGTGCATTGCGGACGAAGGTACCACACACCCTCTACAAAGGCACCCATGAATGAGACACTACAGCCTCTTGTTTGTCATGAGCCCTATTCCCATTGAGTCTTGACCCCAACCACCTCACCCACTTTACATGGCTTAGAGAGGGATCTATTGGAAACTTTCCTTGACCTAGGGTAAGATCTACCCAATAGGACACGTCGTCAACCCTCCCATATTCAAGCTTGATAAGCCGCATAATGTCTTTGAGCAATTAACTATTTGATATAGCTATCTTTGATGCACATGCTTAGGTGGATCATTTATTGATTAGATTCACTGATCCTGATGTTATGACTTGAGATCCTTGTAGGGCATGCTTATTTGTGTTTTTAGGACCTAATTGGTGGAAAGTTTTGGAAGAACAAGCCTAGCTTGGGATTCCATGGGGCTTGAAGCCCACAGGTGGATGCGAAGGGTTCACATACCAGATGAGAAAGACAAAGTGTTGGAAACCTTGAAGATGATGTGGAAGACCTAGCCCAACCCTCACATGCAAAACAATTTTCCCAGGAGGGGAAAAACGTGTCCTTTTTTAGCATGATGTCACCTAGGGTGTTAGGGCATGGTGTTGAGGTAAAATGCAATGGCACATGGACGTTTTGAAGGAATCATGAAGGAAATTGTCTTATTGCTTGATATATGGCTTTGGGAAGCCCCTCCACTCCCCCCCATCACCAATGACCTCCTCTTTATGCCAAAATGTCCCCTAAAGGGGTGACGTCCATATGAATTAGGGTTTTCCTTACGTGGAAAAGTGATTTTTTAATGAATTGTTTAATATTACTTTGTTAAGGGGGAAAGATTAGGGTTGTTGACCCCTCGTTTTGTGGTTTACCCCTAAATATGTGGACAAGTCACCTTGGTGACATTTTGTATAAATAAGAGATCATAAGATCTCATTTTAACATAACTCTCCCTCTTGTGAGAGGAACTTGGTCTGAAATTTTCACTACCTTTGGCAAATTGTGTCTTTTATGCTCTTGTTTTATGAATACATTTTGGTGAATGGTTGATAGAAGTGTAGCACTAGCCTTGGAAGTCTTATATTCTTCTCTTATGTTGGATTGTCTTATCATTTTCCTTGAAATTGGTATGGTCTTTTACTTTCATGCTATCATTTGTTTCAATTAAAACTTATTGTGCTAGGATCTAGGTGGGAAGTATAAGGGAATACACCCCCACCATAGTATCCATCATTTTATGCTACATGTTATTGGTTAAACAAGGGTTTTCTAAGAGAAGTATAAGGACATACACCCTCTTAGATTAAACCCTAGTTAGAAAAACTTGCCTTGGGGAGTAAGAGGGTTTACACCCCCAAGGAGGTAGTTTCTCTAGCTCTTTCTTTACATGACCCCATTAAACCAATTATTAAGAGCACTAGTCATTTATTATTGCATTGGAAAAACAAAATTGTTGCCTTGGTAAACGTGATTTCTTCAAGTTTTAAATCTTTCTCTTTTCGATAGTGATCTTGATGCCTTTGGGATTTTTCCTCCCTTAGGGCATCCCCTTTCTCCCACAAATTGTCATTGTTGTACTAACTTGTTTCCTACAACCATTAGGCTATATAAAACCCTAACCCTAAACACTAATAACTCACAAACTAAGCCTAGACTTAGGCTAAAACTTTGCCCTCATAATCTAATTTATATAGCGCACTTTTTGGGAAACTTTTGGCAAGTTTCATTGGATAATTTTGTTGTTGTAATACATTTTATTCTACAACCACAATGCTGATATATTTCTGCAAAATTACTTTTATGACAACCATCTTTATTCAGTCATGAAGTGTTATTTTTGGTCCACATTGGTTACTAGTTTTATTGCTGACATTGCTAACTAGTGTATACCTTTTACTTGCTGAGTTGGATATAATCTATTGTTGATATAACTACTGAAAAATAGGGACATCAATCTTAACTTTCTGATCCACTTGATATATTGCTTTGCATTTGGATTTTTCTTGTGTCTCAGGAAGGTACAATCATCTGGAAAAGAAACACATCCTTTGGGGCAACATTACTTGATCAACAAGGCATATCCCTTTTCCTCTTTTCCACTTAGTATACCTACTTCTAGGGGGCTTTCCATTACCTTTTCCTTTCTTCTTTCCTTTCTCCTAGGGTCATCAAGATCACCTCCCTAGAGTGACCTAGTCACCCTTGAAGTGCAGGACCTACATCGAGGTGACATTAGTTGTAGCACTTGATTTTGTGGTTGGGTCAGTATTTGACTAACCTATAACTTGTGCTATAACATTTTGGCGTCGTTGTCAGGGAGGATTTTGAATCCTCTTCCGATCTCTAATGACACTTTGGAAAGCTATCCCAAATCCTTTTCCCCTAGATTTCTGACTCCACCCAAAGGAATTTTCCTTTCCACCTTTCTCGATGAGATCTTCTTGAAGCTCATCTGGTGAATTCACCTTCCTATAACCCACTTTTCCCTTTTTCCCCTTTTCATCCCTTGATGAGCCTTGAGCTCATCTAACGAATTCATTGAGGTATTACCCTAAGTAATGGAACCATGGCCTCATAGGAATTACCATGTGAATTCCATAAGGTTTATCCTTCCTTTGAAGTTAGGGATATTCCTGGATATATAAATCATTGCTCCCCAAAGTGGAGGGGAAGTTTCTCTCAATTTAATGGCGATCCAGCTCTAGCAGTCACCCATGTCATCGATTATATGAAGTATGCTTCAAGCATAGATGTGCTAATGAAAATTTTTGTATCTTCACTGGAATCAAGTCAAAGGAATTTTATTGCACACACATGCAACCCCAAGAGAATCCCCTCTTCTACCAAGCTCATTGAATAATTTATCAAGCACTATTGATCAACTACACAAAATTTGCAAAGATACTTTCCAAGAGATTAAAGACGTTCTTGGTAGAGAAGTATTTCTTGTAGATGAAGATGAAGAAATTATTGAAGATGATCCCAATGAAGAAGATCTGGATGAGACATACGATGAAGATGAAGTGTTTTCCCTTCCACTTGATGAAGACCTCCAGATATCTGCTTCTTCTGCATATCAAGAAGAGAATATGATGAAAGGCTTGAAAAAGACCTTGTTATCTTCTTTCCCTTTTGAAGAAAATGAAGTTATCCAGTCTTGTGAAGAAGTAATCAACTTCTATGATGTAGATGAATTCATGGAACAACCCTCAGATATAGTTGACAATCACATCAATGATTTCATACAAACTGGGATATTCAGATGGGATTTGGGTTGTTTTATTTTTGATGAATATCCTATCTACGACATTGAAGGCACATCTTAGATAAATGATACAAAAATAATTTCTTCAGAGGATTTATTTTTACATCCGGATGGTTCGTATATGTTCCAACCTGATAATATGGTTACAGATTTGTTCCATCCATTTGAGGATGACTTGACACATCATTTTCAGGATGATTTTCAGCCATCATACTTAGATCATGATAGACACCAAGTCCCTGCCCGCCCAAAGCACTCTGAGGTCCATACTACCAAACTGAAGTACTTTCATGTTGAGACCTTTTGTGTGGATTTGTAGATAAAGAAGCGACATTTCTTAAGGGAATAATTTTCCTCTAGACATGAGGTTGTTCATCACCACATTTCCCCTTGTTTGGGAAATCAACAGGTGTTCTTGGGATCTCTTATCCTTTCTCAGCCTTCAAGGAGCAGTGATTTGTAGAGTGAAGATGAAGATGGGCCATCATCTACATATGGTAGCCCTTTTTAGAATTGGATTGATCAGGCTTGTTTGAGACGATCATGATGATGGTTTCTCATTCCAACAAGACTTATTCCCTCCCACCCATCTCCATGAGTTTTATTTCATGATCGATTATATATATGTTTATACTCATGATTATTATGTGCTTAAGTTATCTTTTTTGTATTACATGATTAAGCACAAGGGGAAATACTTTGATGAGATGATCAGTTGGTTGCACTAGTTGTATGACTTCACATGACATTACACATCACCTGATCTTAGGGGCCCCAGGTAAGTAGGTAGGTCATATTTATTTCCCCTTCATTTGCATCTTGATTTCTCATATTAGTTTAGATGCATTTCATATTTCATTTTTCTACTTTCATATTGATTTAATGCTTAGTTTAGAAATTTTTGAAAAAATGTCAAATATTTTCTTTTCTAGACTAGTTTCTATTTTGGATGAAGGAGGATTTCACCACTCTAGATTCTCTGATCCCTTTTTCAAAATTTTTGGCAGGCATTGGTCTACTAGGAGATGTTGCAGTTCTCATGCACTCTACGGTGAACACATGCCCCCAAGTAGGAGCCAGATGTTATCCCCATTTTTTTGGATAAATAAGGAGGTTATGTCTCAAGGACCTCAGGTTTCATATGTGGAGTGCCAAGAGACTACATGACCAACAATATCCTTTTGCATAGATGGAGACCCTCCTCACCACTACAAATGGTCGCATATTTCTAGATGGAATCCACCACATCATATGGCTTCTGAAAGGTAGTAGGAATTGATCCATGAGGTACAAGTCAGTATTATGGTAAGAATCATTTCAATATTTAATCCATTTGAGTACATTGTATCTTAGATTTCTCTAGATTTCATGATATATGCTTGGACATTATGCCTTTTTCCGTGCTTCACCTTGGTGGTTCACATTGTGCCCTAGTAAGTGGTATTTCTTGGGGATGGTTTTGCTACTAGGAACTCCCTTGAAGAGCCATCGTACCATTCCTGACCATACTTACCACTTTCCATCACTATTCCCCCCCACTTCCTTATCTCTTGGGATTTTAGGGTGTATTGACCCAAGAAGGGGTTGTTCCTCATTTTATGGGAAAAAGGGGTCGAAGGCCTAGAGTGATTGATGTTGGGTAAAAGATAAAATCATATGTATGAACCTTCTATATTCTTCGCCCAAGGATCACCCAAGAAAGCAATGCAACACTTATCTTTGAGTAAAGGGGGACCCACTATGAAATATGATTTAAAATGATTAAAAGGTTAGTTGAAGGATATGAGGTCTCATCATGAGCCGACCTATCACATCCATGAATATCTAGTGGTATGAAATTAATATCATATGGTAACCAAACTAGGGTAATGTCTCTCAGTTGCATGGATGGGATAAAGGGGGTCTCATCACGAGCCAACCTTTTCAATTCCACTAGGTGTTTGTGGGTGACATTGCCATTATCTTTACACTATGCCAGGGAAATGGCCTTCAACCTTTCCTTAAAATTATGAAAGAATAAAATAATGTCAAATAATGGGCTTGGAAAAAGTGCATTGTAGACGAAGGTACGTCACACCCTCACCCACATTACATGGATTAGAGAGGGGTCTCTTGGAATATTTTCTTGACCTAGGGAAATATCTACCCAATAGGACAACTCATCAACCCTCCCATATTCAAGCTTGACAAGTCGCATAATGTCTTTGAGCAATTAATTGTTTGATATAGTGATCTTTGATGCACATGCTTAAGTGGATCATTTATTGATTGGATTCACTTATCATGATGTTATGAATTGATATCCTTGGAGGGCGTGCTTATTTGTCTTTGGAGGACCTAGTTGGTGGACAGTTTTGGAAGAACACGCCTAGATTAGGCTTTAATGGGGCTTGAAGCACACATGTGGATGCCAAAGGCTCGCATGCCAGATGAGAAAGGAAAAGTGTTGGAAATCTAGAAGATGATGTGGAAGAGCTGGCCCAATGCTCACATGGCAATCGATTTTCCCAGGAGGGGAGAATCATCTCCTTTTTTAGCATGATGTCACCTAGGGGGGTTAGGGGACAGTGGTGAGGTGACATGCAATGAAACATGGAAGTTTTGAAGAAATCATGAGGAAAATGGTCTTATTACTTGATATATGGCTTTGGGAAGCCCCTCCACTCTCCTTGATCACCAACAACCTCCTCTTTGTGCCAAAATGTCCCCTAAAGAGGTGACATCCATATGAATTATGGTTTTTCTTATGTGCAAAAGTGAATTTTTAATGAATTGTTTAATATTAATTTGTTAAGGGGGATATATTAGGGTTTTTGACCCCTATTCTTTTGGCTTACCCATAAATATGTGGACAAGTCACCTTGGTGACATTTTGTATAAATAAGAGATCATAAGATCTCATTTTAATATAACTCTACCTCTTGTGAGAGGCACTTGGTTTGAAAGTTTCCCTACCTTTGGAAAATTGTCTCTTTTATGGTCTTTTTTATGGTTATATCTTGGTGAATGGTTTATGGTAGTGTAGCGCTAACCTTGGAAGGATTATCTTTTTCTCTTATGGTGGATTGTCTTAGTATTTTCCTTGAAATTGCTATGGTCTTTTACTTTCATTCTATCATTTATTTCAATTCAAGGTTATTGTGCCAGGAGTTTTTATCCCCTACCCTAGGGATAACTAAGGATATTGTGTCTCGAGGCCCATAGGTTCTAGAAATGAAGTGTCGAGATTTGGACGACCTAAGCATAGTCCTAGAGGTCCCCTCTTTTCTTCAAGAGTAATCCACATATCGTCAACAACAACGTCCATCATACCAACCTGGTCCTAAAGTAGCAGTGAGTCTTTCTCCATGAGGTAATGAGTCCGGGTATCATGGTATGTATCACTCTGATTTTTGAAGCACTTGAATATGTTGTATTGAATCCTTCTTCATTTCATGACGTTTTCTTGGAAATTATTCTCTTTGCCTCGTTCAAACCTAGAAGGGTGACACAGTGCCCTAGTAAGTTGATTTTCCTTTAGGATGGGTTGCTACTTGGTGGATCTTTAAAAAGTCATCATCCATTCCCTCCATACTTACCACTTTCCATTTTATTCCTTCCATCTTCCCTTTCTTTTTGGGCATTAGGATTGGTTACACTAGGAAGGGTTTTACCTTACCTCGTTGGAAGAGGGGCTGAAGGACCAGAGGGTAAAAGTAGTTGGCAAGAGTTAAAAGCCAATTTTTAAATATTTGATATGCTTCACCTAGGGATCCTATAGAAAGAAGTGAAAATATTCTCAGTAATAAAAGGGGACCCACAAGATAACATAAACACTTAAGGTATTTGTTGATGGATAGGAGGTCTCATCACGAGATGACCTATTTTGACCATTGATATGTAGTGGTATGGAATTACCACCTATATGGTCATCGAACAAAGGTAGTGGCTCTTAGTGGCATAACCAAGAGAAAGGGGGTCTCATTACGAGCCAATGTTCTCATTTCCATGAAATGTTTGTGGATAACACTGTCACCTCTGGTCATCAAACTAGGATAGTGGCCCTCAACTATTTCCTAGTAGCAGAAGAGAAAATGATCAAAATAAATAAAGCTAAGGATACATGGAAATGAATGGGATAGAAAAATATTGCATCCATGACAAGGTTCAACTCACCCTCCACAAAGATACCCAAATGTAAGGCTCTACATTTCCCTATTATCACATGCACCCCATGCCCAAATATTTACCCCATGCCACCTCATACAATTGCATGACTTGGAATAGAATCCACCTAGGAAACACCCCAAACATAAGAGGTATTATCCCAATAGGACACCCTGAGACCCTCTCAAAACCTAACTTGTCAAATTACATAACGTCTTTGAGCATGTGTTTGGGGTTAAGGGGGGTTTGATGCACATGTTTGGGTAATTTAATTAATGGATGTGATTTTCTTGCAATGATACTTGTGACTCATGGACCCCCGTAGGGCGTACTTGTTGTCTTTATAGGACCTTTCCTAGTGGACATGTATTCATGAGGAGATGATTAGTTTGGAACTTCATGAGGGATTGGAGCCCAAGGATGGATGTAGAGACCCCAAACTTGGGGAAATATCATGATGACTGGTTTACACAATGAAGGAAGAGGATGTTTCCTTTGAAGGCACTTTGGTAGGCCCAGATGATGAGATTCCACCCTTCCCCACTTGGATATTATTCTTTGTAGGCCTTGGACGTCACTCTAGTAGCCCATAAGGTCACCTAGGGCTATGGTTTGACACTTGGAGGGGTTAGACTGTAGTTATGGAATGTGTGACATGGAGGAGGACCTTTAGAGGCCCAATGTTTTGCTAGATGACCTCAATGCTTCATGGAGAAGGCCTAACATTACCCTAGGAAGGATGATGTCTCCCTGTTAGGGTTTTGTTTTGTGAAAATAATTTAATTTTAAATTTAAGAGCCAAATTGACATGTAGGCTCTCTTTTTTGAAAAGACACAACTTTTGGGTAAATTAGCTAGGATTTCCCATATAAATATGGTTGGAAAATTTATTTTTTCATGACAACTCACCTCTCACAAGAGGGAGATGTAACACACCCAACCCTTTTAGTACCTTTTTAAGGTATGGGGCATCAAAATTTCTCTCTCCTCCATCTATCTCGAATCCTCTTCTCGAGATCTCCATCACCTTCTACTCATCAAGAGATTTCCAACCACCATTACCATGCTCAAATCCAATCTATGGATTAGAATTTATGTGCTTCCAAAGTTCTGTGAGCAACATTGGTCAAAGGCCACATGGCACCCACGTGGATCCATCTCATTCGTATTGTCCCAAGTTTCCCTGAAGTCTCGGAGCTTCCTAGAAATCCTACATCTATGGTGAAAATCCATCCACCGTTAAATCCATCGACGAAACTTCATCCTCATTTTAACGTACAAGGTTACGGGAATTCGGTGTTCGACACTTCGACGTTGAACACCCCTTCTTATTTCTACATGCATATCCTCTGGAGTCTCAAAATCCCAAACTCCTGAAGGATCCCAAAATCTTTTCACATGGATCCAGCCTTCGGCCCTTTCGTCTTATTTAATATACTACACCCCAACCCCCCAGAGTTTTGAATTCTTGGACTCTCGAAGGGTCCACCCTTACACGGGATGGTGCATTAAATGCAGAGGAAAGGACATGTGGGTCCCGAGTACCCCGCCCACTATTAGGCCAAGAAAGTATGTTCCAGGGGGGTGACATACGGCAAGGAAGATATGACACATGGCCCCATCAATAAGTGACACATGTCATGTTATAATGGGCACATAAGGTCTGTGAAAAGCACAAATCAAGGTGACATGTGGCATGTCAAACGTGGCTCCACGTCAACCTGGGTGACGTCAACGTGCCATGTCTTTCTGTACTGACAACCTTCCCACCCCTTGTATCCCATGGTCGAGATGTGTCCACGTAGATCCCTAGATCTACAACCTTCGTTACTTTTAACTTAGGAGTTCGAGGAATCTGTTGTGTAACTTCCTCTTTTCTCCCAGAGTGGTCAGTGTCGTGATGACCGCGGTATAGATCTAATGGTGATGGGAGATCTCGATGCGTCCCAGGATCTATGATCTACGTCACTTCGTGAGTTCGATGTTCGAGGGTTCTACCTACTTAATAGTCCTTTTCTCTCGGAGTGGGACTTCGTCGAAGTGATACACATGAATCATTCCACTGGTGGATTGGACAGTTGGGAGGGGTTCTCAATGGAATCCCCAGATCAACGACTCACAATTATAGCTTAGAGGTTCCTTGGTATAGGTAACATGCCACTCCTATAGGGACACCTGTCAACCCTAAACACACAAGAAAAATGTGTGGCACATTCCTACAGTCACCAACATCTCTTTACTATGTTACGATGCCTCCACACTTGGCATCACCATTGCTCAACACGTGGACCCCCACGTGTTTTCAACATGACATGCACATCCCTATGACTAGACGATCGAGAGGGGTCCCGAAGGATCCTTATATCGACGACCCATATTAGTTTGTGACTCCAGCCTTCAGAGATTTTTGGTGTCACAACACCTTTGTTCTCCCGAAGCGGCCAACACTAGACTAACCACGACGTAGATCCAACTCTAAGGGGAGATCTCGAATACCCTCAGATCTACGGCTTGCGTTACTTTGTGACCGAGAAGATGATTGGGGTTTAGCAAGGGGACAAATCCCATGATTACGGGTAACTGAATGCCAGCCACTGGTCATCTGTCAAGTTATCGGTTCGCCAGGTCACCTTCGACGCATTTGGATGTTGCAATGTCCATTCACCCCGAAGTACCGGACTCCCAGAGTATTGAATAACTTAGATCCTTTTTGAGCATAGAGAAGGGTTCCATGGACATGGTCCTATGGAACTTTATCAAGCTCTAAAGGCTACACCCTTTAACTCTTAGCCAATATTTAGATTAAGGCCATGGGCATGAGCATGTGGTCTTTTGGACAACTGGCTTGAAGGGAACGCCCTCACAGAAATTAAGTTCTAAAACAAGGAGGGGTATTTTTGAACCAGCCTAGAGGCCAAACTTGTCACGTTACACCCATACAAATGCAACAACTTACAAAAGAGAAGTTAATCATTATAACCATTAATTTCATGCGAAGCACAATTAATCACAATTAAAGACATTCAAAACATGCATTTCAATCCAAGTCCATAGGGTAAGTGAAATACTTATCTATTACAGACGATCACCGACCAACTAACTTTGGGTTTTCTAGCACATGTGTACAAGTATGGTACTTTCCTCCCCATAGAAGTTTAGTTCAACAGGAAATTGGTGTTCCTTGTGGGCTTAAAACGCTTCCATATCCAAGACCCTTTTCTTCCTGCAATTTCAACATTCCTCAGCCAAACAAATTGTTAGTTTTCATGCACTTTATATTTTCAAAACTATGCATACTAACAATCCAAGTCATTTTCATCTATTCAAGGGTACAAAGAAAAATTAAATATCATTATTTACTTAAGTTCTAAAAAATGGAGGGGTATTTTTAAACCATCCTAGAGGCCAAAATTATCACCTTACACCCATATAAATGCAACAACTTATAGAAGAGAAGTTAAGAATTATAACCATTAATTTCACGCGAAGCACAATTAATCACAATTACATACATTCCAAACATGCATTTCAATCCAAGTGCACAAGATAAGAAAAATAATTATCTATTACAATCAATCACCAACCAACTGACTATGGGTGTTCGCCTTTCCACCCGACCATAGGCTCGGAGGCATTGATTCTTATCACTTTGGCCACCCCTGTGCCAATCCATGATATCACTAGGGAACTTTTTGCAGTTTCTCAGAGACTCTCTCTCTGTCACATTAACTATTTCAATTCCTCAAAGAATCTCTCTCTGTCACAACCTCTGCGAGGTTTATCAGATGCTCCCTCATCATCAAACTCACGTTCTTCTGCTCAAGTCATGTTTTCTGCAATTTCTCAGAGATCCTTCTCTTGTTCTCTCTAGTCACTAGAACAAATTATTAAGCTCCTAGTTCTTCTTTTCAATTGGAGATCCTCACGCACTCTTCCTCTTTCTCTCAACATATCCCCGATCACATGCCCCTTGTGGGCTTGGTCTCTTTTTATTGTATGCCTTCGCGTGTATTCTTGCACACCTTTTTTTCTCCTAAGGAAGGATTTTTACCTATCCTATTCCTTTTGTCAGAAGGAAAATCGGGTTAGTAATTATCCAGGTGGATATTGGTGGCCACCCACCTATTCCACTTGGACCCCCACCATTGCTTCTTTCAGTTTTTCAATTTTTGCACAGTTTACTATTTTTAGTAGTTTTTTGGGTCCTGAACTTCCGGAGCCATTTTGAGGCCCTAAACGAAGTTTTTTGAGAAAACGGGGAGCAACATGGAACAAAGTTCGATGTTTCTCACCCAAAAGTTGTATTCCTCAGGTAGATATTTCTAATGAGGTATTGATCACATCAAATGGAGATCGTATGCCAAAGTTACATCCCCGGGAAGTTGATGTACCAATTTACCCAAACAAGGCCCATAGTATTGGCGTTCATCTCCTAGGGTTAGGTCTTTGGATGCTTAGGGTTTTCCATTGTTTCTCAATAATAATAGGCCTTCGAGCCTCATTGTAACACATTTCAGAGGCTAGTATCCACCACATCTCTTCTCAGAGATAAGCTACCAATGCCCTAGCTAGTTTATTTCCATTCTGTCTGTAAGCGTATTTCGGTCATTTGTTATTAATGAAATGAAGTCTTATTTCCACTGCATCTCTACGTTTATGTGTATTTCTGTATTTCATTGTGTTCCTACATAAATCTGGATTAGTGGTATCAGAGTGGTCTTCTCATTCGCAATCCTTCTTTGCATATCCGCAATGAGGTCGGGGTATAAGGAGTTAGGGCTCGATTTGGTTGAACCTTTGCAAGATCATCCTCGCAAACCACGACGACCGCCCATGGGGAAAGAAAATAAATATGAGGGAGCAGGAGATCCTATCAAAATGTTGCTCGAGGAGGCCCTCAATAGACAAAGGAATGTGATGATGGACAACTCTGCTTAGATCCTTCAACGAATGCCCACTAGCGACACATCTACATCCAACAACCACTCTGGAGGTGCCACTCCTTTTAAGGTAAAAGTGAACTTTGACATTCCCATATTTGAGGTCTAAATATATGCAAATGTCGTAGATAGATGGTTGAATTTGTTAGAAGGATATTTCTCGGTTGATGAATTTTTTGATCGAGAAAGGATTGTTTTTGCACTCCTCAAAGCCGTCCCCCATGTCAAGGATTGGTGGGAAACCTACTAGGAGAAATAGAGCGAGGGGAAACCCTCTCTTTTCTCGATCGCACCTACTATGAATTCTTTCCAAGACGCCCTTAAGGAACAATATTATCCCGTGGGGATATATGATGAAAAATACATACAATGGACTACGTTGCAGCAACAAAGGGACCAAGATGTTCATGAGTTGACGAATCCGTTTCATACCCTACACACAAATTTGGGTATCAAAGATTCAGAGAAACATTTGGTGTTAAAGTACCACAGTTGTCTGCACAGATACATTCAGGAGGAAATGGAGTTCCTCAACATCTCCTCACTTGGTGCAACATATCGATATGCTGCTAGATTGAGTAGAAGTTCAAATAGAAGAAGTGAGACTTTAGGTCTCTGAATCAGAAGCAAGGGAAAGGTACCCCCAAAACATAGAACAAAGGACCAAGCCAAGGCGGGGTGGCCCAGGACAACCTATCAAAGTTGCAAGCAAAGAACAACATCATGAATCCAAAAAAGGACACGGGGAAGTGGTGCAAGTTCCATAAGAGCTCCACCCACAACACAAGTGAGTGTTAGGCCAAGCAGTCACTGGTAGCCGAGTTGGAGGCTTCTGAATTGGATGTATGCTCCGAATCTGAACCAAAACCCGATAAGGGGAATGATAGGGGGAAGAAAATTATCGATGCAGAGTGCAATGCCACCATTGCCACCACAAAGATCCAGAAGGAGGAACCAGAAGACCTAGAAGAGGCAAAGCGTCTCTTCCATTCCAAGATGTGGGTAAAGGGTTCCCAATTGCAGTTCATTGTCAACAGCAGGAGCCAAAAGAACCTCATCTCGGTATAGGTCGTGAAGCGGTTGGTCTTGTCGACCACAACACACCCACAACCATACACCATTGGGTGGTTGCACCAAAGATGAGACCTCCGCGTCAGCCAACAATGTCACCTTCCCTACAACATCAAGCCCTTCAGGGATGAGGTATTGTGTGACATTTCTCTTCTTGATGTTTCTGATGTATTATTAGGCCAATCATACTTGTGGAAGTGACATGTTGTGTATGAGTCTGGGCCTCATGAAGTTATTATCAGTTTGGGAAATAAGTTGTACAGGATACCAGAGATAACACCACCTACCACCATCTCTTTGTTTACTGCAAAACAATGCAGTAAGCTCATTTCCAAAACTAGAAAATTTGTTTTTCTGATGATCTACCCTTAGGGAAAGAAGAATATTGTGGCCATGACCTCTAGACAAGGCCCCTATGCATGACAACAACAGATGGATAAGTTCATGGAGGAGTACAAGGACATATTCACCTCCCCCGTAGGGGTGCCTCTACACTTCCAGGTCAAGCACCCCATCGATTTGACCCCAGGTGCGCCGCTGCCCAATGGACCAATCTATCGACGCTCTATTATGGAGAATGACGAAATCAAGAGGTAGATTCAAGATTTTTTGTATAAAGGTCACATCCGGCCGAGTTCATCTCCATGTGGGAGCCCGATCATGTTGGTGCAGAAGAAGGATGGGACTTGGAGACTCTGCATTTATTATCGGACACTGAACAAGATCATTATCCGGAATAGGTACCCGATCCCACATATTTATGACCTTCTAGAAAAACTCAAGGGGGAGAAATATTTCAGCAAGATCGACTTGAAGTCTGGGTATCACCAGGTACCAATCGAACCCTCTGATATGTGGAAGACTACCTTCAAATCCAAGGAGGGGATTTTCGAATGGTTGGTCATGCCTTTCAGGTTGACGAATGCCCCTGCAACCTTCATGAGGATAATGGATGACATATTGTGGCCATTCACCAACTCATTTGTAGTGTTGTACTTGGATGACATTTTGATCTTCATCCAGACTTGGGAAGAACACCTCCACCACATTCGACAGGTCCTCTAAACACTATGAAAACAAAATTTGTGTGCCAATTTGGAGAAATTCACTTTTGGCATGATCCAGGTTTAGTATCTGGGATATATTATTGATGAGCAGGGGGTGCATGTGGATCCATCAAAGACCCAAGTCATTCGGGATTAGCCAGCCCCAACCACCCTAATAGAGCTCTACAGTGTTTTGGGTCTTGCCAACTTCTACCGCAAGTTCGTGTTGGGATTCTCTCATATCACTTGGCCCTTGAGTCAAGTCACCAAGGGAGGAGAGAAAGAAAAATTCTTTTGGTCTTAATCTCAACAGAAGGTGTTCGGGGAGTTAAAGCGTCACCTCTTCTCTGCACCAGTGCTCACATTACCAGACTTGCAAAAACCATTTGAGATCGAGACAGATGCCTCTGACTATGCTATTGGGGCAGTCCTTACTCAACATGGGCATCCAGTGGCATATCATAGTTAGACACTTTCCGACATAGTCTGAAAGTATCGCACTTATGAAAAAGAGATGTATTCCATTGTGTAGGCTTGCCAACAATGGAAGCATTACATTTTGTGAAAGGAAACGATCATCCACACAGACCACCAACCCCTGCAGTTCATACAGACACAAGAGAAGTTGCAAAATGATCGCCATCAAAAGTGGTCCACATACTTACAACAATTTCATTTGAAAATTAAGTACAAGAAAGGAAACACCAATAATGTTGTAGATTGCCTCAGTCGACCACCCATCGTGGCGCTAACCACTGTTCTCAACTCTTGTGGGCACGAGACTTATGATTGGCTGCTTCTCTACACAAGTGATCTAGAATTCGACCACACATACAATACTCTCTTGGAGGGTAAGCAAGTTCCCAATTTTCACCTCTAGGATGCCCTGCTATGTCACCTGGGACACCTTTGTGTTCTTTCAAGTGAGCATGCCAAGATGATTTTGGAGGCGCAATACAGTCAGGTTGCTGAGCATTTCGGGGTCGAGAAAACTGTGATGGTACTGCAAAATTATTTCTATTGGCCAAACCTTCGATAGGATGTCGGGAAGTACATCAAGTCCTACACTACTTGCGCCATTGCCAAACTGACCATCAATAAGCAAGGCCTCTATACTCCGCTTCCTAGTCTCAGTTGACCTTGGGAATCCATCTCTATGGATTACATGTCCGGACTTCCTTCTACTAATCATGGAAATTACTGTGTTTTTGTGGTCGTCGACAGATTCTCGAAGATGTCCATTATGATGGTTTGCAAGAAGAATATCAGAGAAAAAACCACTGCTAAACCCTTCTTTGAATGAGTGTGGGTACACTTTGGGATCCCACAGTCTATCATCTCAGATCAGGATAGCAGGTTCCTCAGTACATTTTGGTCCAACCTTTATTCGATGCCGAACACCAAGCTTACCAAGTCCACAAATTTCCATCCACAAACTGATGGCCTGACAGAGGTCATCAACCAGATGATCATACACATTATACGCATGTACAACTCAAAGCATCCACAGACATGGGATGAGAGCCTCCCCTATGTACAACACAGCTAAAACCGGTTTCTCCATAGCTCAACCAGCCACAACCCCTTTCAGATGGGCTTGGGATTCCAGCCACTATGTCCCATTGATGTAGCCATGCCATTTGTGGCTACCCAGGAAGATTCAACTCATGTCCAGTCTGAGGCTGACAAGGAAAACAAATTCATTGAGCACATTCAACACATCCGCCAATAGGTTCATGACATCTTGTATAGAGCCAATCCTAAGTACAAGCAATGACATGATAAACATCGGGTGCCACACAATTTCTAGGTGGGTGACAAAGTGTGGCTACATTTGCAAAAGGAGTGCCTCGCTGGACCCCACCGCAAGATTTTCTCACTCCGATATGGGCCGTACACCATCACCAAGGCTATAGGGGAAAATTCCTTTGAGCTCAACATTCCACCATTCCTTGGTCTGCACCCAGTGTTCAATGTGGACCGCCTTCGGCCCTACTTTCCACCTCTACTAAACACATCTGACATGGCAGAACAACTCACACCAAGAGAGTTAAATCCAGACTGCATGGAACAAGCCACAACTAATTAGATCATGGATACACAAATCAAACACACCCAACAACAAAGGATACTGCTATAGAGAGTTGTCAAAGCAGGCCAACTTCTCCACCAAGGCAAGTGGCTCACCAGGGACCAAGTTCAGCATAAGTTTCCTCATCTCATGGAGGAACTGAACGCAATGGGAACCATTGATTCCTAAGGGGGGAGGAATGATCTAGGTGGATATTGGTGGCCACCCACCTATTCCAGTTGGGACCCGACCATTCATTTTTTCAGTTTCCACACAATTTACTATTTTTAGCAGTTTTTCGGGTCCTAAACTTCCAGAGCCGTTTTGAGGCCCTAAACGACATTTTTTGAGAAAACGGGGAGCAACATGGAACAAATTTCTATGTTTCTCACCCAAAATTTGTATTCCTTGGATATATATTTCTAACAAGGTATTGAGCGAGTCAAACAGAGATTGTATGCCAAATTTATGTCCTCGAGAAGTTGATGTACCAATTTACCCAAACAGGGCCCATAGTCTTGGCGTTTCATCTCCCAGGGTTAGGTATTTGGATGTTTAGGGTTTTCCATTGTTTCTCAATAATAATAGGCCTTCGAGCCTCATTGTAACATAGTTCAGAGGCCAATATCCGCCACATCTCTTCTTAGAGATAAGCTACCAGTGCCCTAGCTAGTTTATTTACATTTTGTCTGTAAATGTATTTCAGTCATTTGTTATTAATGAAATGAAGTCTTATTTCCATTGCATCTCTGCATTTATGTGTATTTCTGTATTTCATTGTGTTTCTACATAAATTCGGATCATTGGGCATGTAGTAAAAATTTCCCTGTGTGGTACTTTGGCCTGACAGTTTTCTATCTCCACAACCAGACCCTCCATGTTCCCATTCATTGGGGTAGTTGATTTCTCAACCACCAATCCTTTATTAACTAATTTCTCCTTGGGATCAGGATGAGGCTTATTATTTCAACAAGGAGAAATTTGGGTCATTTTGACATAATGAACCATCTCCATAGTTTCCTTACTTTTTTTCCTCTAGTGATATCATGGCCAGTACTTCAAGGCTTCACCCTCGCAGTTAGTCATTGGTAATCTAAAGAGTAATACATTTACATTTTACACATTCCATAACATGGTAATCATAATTAATGATTTATTACAAGCTGGGGGAAACAAGGGTATTACATGAGGACTGGAATTTTCTTCCTAAAGGGGTTATTGGGTGGAATTACCAAGGCACACTTGTTTGGAGGCTATTTTGGATGGGTTTTGGATCATTTCTTGGTAAAATTTTGGAAAATCTAGGGTTTTGTGCTTGATTATTCTTAGTGAAGTAAGTAAATCTGAAATTTTAATTTCATGATAAATGTCTATGGCACGTTTACTTGTTCATATATAAGATTATGAAATTGCTTGCTTGAAACCCTAGTAGTAAGAAACATAAGGTGCTTTGTTCTTTCTTTTTATTTTGCTAGTTTTTCTTAAGAAGATCTTGTCTAGACAAACTTCTAGAGCCCTAAAGTGCTAACACTTTAGAAGCTTTGTCTAGTTCTTATTGCATTAAATATTTTTGAAGAGTCTAAGGATAGGATAAATCACTAGGTCATAGAAGTTCCTACATCCTTGTTGAACCTTCTCTTTGAGGCTTGGTGCTTGAGAACTTAAGGTACTACTTCTCAAGCTACCACCTTGTTATATTTTAGACAAGTATAATCATTGTTGTCTCTCCAAGTTAATGTGTTGATATAATTGACTACATAAACCCTAAAGGCACTAGTTTCTTGTCTCTCTTTTGTTAGAAGGTTGATCAAACACTCAAACACAATTCTCTTAAGATATTACTAATTAAATCTAACATTAATTTAGCCTATATCGCTAACTTTCTTACTGTTGTTATAAATGTTTTCCATAGCCATCTAACTGTAGAAAATTTTCTGCATAATTGACTTTGAATGCTAGCTAAACACTTTAGAAGTTGCTTATGACATTTGATTATCATTCTGCTTAGTAAATGCTATCTTTTCACTATCTTTTCAAGTAATTCTAAATAACTTTTATTACAACTGTTACGATTTATTAATTGTTGTTGTAAAATTGTTCATTGCTGCATTTTTATATCAGCTAGCATATTTTCACTTGGTTTACTATCTATTGAAGCTTTACTACCATTTTTGTACTTGAAACTGCCATATATATGCTATGTTGTCTTTCTTTGGGATGGTACACTTCATCACTTTCAATTGATTCATATTTCTTGGACATAAACCTTGTGACATATTTAACTTGAGTGACCAGTGAGAGGGGGGGGTACTTTTATCTTTATCTTTAGCTCACCCATCCCTTTAGGTCATTGGGGACGCCTCCCTTGGGTTATAATTCTATCCATCCCTAAAAAGTGGGGATTTCCTATGGAGGTGATAGTGATAGGACATCCTGTTTGTTACGCCAGTCTCCCTCACTTGTCGTGAGATTTGCAAAAGTATAGATTGTGTGATAACATATTTGGCATCGTTGTCAGGGAACACTAAGTCGATATTCCTCAATGACACTTTTTCAGTAAGCTTTTCCATCAAAGCCTTCATCTTACAAATCTTGCGTGGATACTCCACTAAGGGTGATTCCCTCACTCCCTTTGATAATTCTTAAGAGCTTATCTAGCAACTCCACTTACCTTTTCCAAGGTGCCACCTTACTCTCAACTTTGCGATATTTCCAAGATATGGGATCATGGAGCCCTGGAAGAAAGAGTATCAGTCTATTGATTTTGAAAATTTTCAAGGATGCCCACATTATTTTGATATAAAATTGTTCAAAAACTGCCCAAGATTTAAAGGCCTCCCAATTACTCACATTGTAGAATTCTTGAAGTATATAAGTGAAATAGAATTTGAAGGGGAGGATGTACTGATAAAATTGTTCATAATTTCCTTGCCATCATTTGTACAAGAATGGATCAAGGGTTTTTTTAAAGAAAGGGGTATATCCTCTTTCGTATATCTCGTCAATAGGTTTCTTGAGTTCGCAAAACCACAGTTCCAAACTTATGAGGATTCCCTTCAAAATATCGAAATAACCCTAGAGGACGAAGGATTTGTTAGAATATAATGGATGTTCTCATTTTACCATCAACAATATCACTATTGTCACCCAACCATAGTCCGAAGCCACCCTCCGAGCACCTTAACCTTGGTAGAGAATCACTCCGGAAGCAAACCCTAGGCTAGATAGCCAAACAAAGGGTAGCACACCTTTCCCCAAGGATATCACACCAAACAAGAGCTGATCAGATAGTCCAAACCATAACCAAGAGATAGTCCAAGCCAACACGTAATCTGCTAGCTGCAGCAGTTGCAACGACAACTCTCCTCCAAACTTGCACAAAAAATTGGGCAACTGCAGTGTGCACAAGTGCTGCTCTGCAATTCTGAGAATGCCTGCCAGAATGAAGACTGGCCTCCTATATTTATACTAATTATGGCTAACTGCCTGGGCTAACTTCTCATTCTGGGTGTCTATTTACTTAGTATATATTATTTCTTGTAGGCTAATAACCTAATACCAATTATCCTCTTGAGTTGAATTGCCTTCTAGGGTTATTAGCAACTCATTAGGGTTTCTTCGTGCTTCCCAAAATATTCTATTCTCGTTAGGTTTACATGTGGAGGTAAATACCTCCCGCAACTACCATAATATTAACACTCCCTTGTAGCTAGGGAGGTATTAAAGGTAATGGTCTTGAGAACAAACACACCATTCACTCGGTAGCATCAACATAGTTGTATAGACTATCTCATGACTAGATCATGAGCATCATCATCACCAACAGTGTCATCAATTGTATCATCTCTCAAAACCATACTCTATCTGAGTAATTAGACATGATGCTGGATAATTCACTCACACCACAGAGTGACATAAGAGCCATTCTTCTAATCTGGACATATGTCCTAGAAAAATAAATGGCGTGAACCATTTTTCGTCTGGGAAATCTATGTCCATTGATCATCCATCTAACTGATAATCATTTTCAACACTATTGATAGTCTTCAAGGCGATCAAAACAATATCATTCAATAGCACACAACTATGTCTATCCATAGTATTACACAACTACAATCCAATGGTACACTACCACACCAAGTAGCACACAGGTACTTGATCAGTGACATATAGTCACAAACAGTTGAACACATCCACCACAGTAGCATACATCTACTATCTAGAGACATACAGTCTTCATAACAATCATTTGATATCAACCTGCACAGAAAGAATGTTATGATATAAAGTGAATTATCTGGGCCATTCTTCCACTCACATATGTGAGATCTTGGAAGAGCATCTTCCCTCAGAAGGTCAAACATCAATAATGAGCTATATGGACTATTCTTCTGAAGAAAGGAAGAATAAGTATCCTAATTTCTGAGCCTAGACCATTCCCCACCTTGGGCCATTCCTCTTACACTAGACAAAGTGTAACTTGGAGAGAATGAGTCTGCCCTAAGGAATGTTTGTCCCTGATTGTTGAACCTGGACCATTCCCCACCCTGGGCCATTCCTCCAACACTAAACAAAGTGCAACCTGGAGAGAATGAATATTCCTTAAGGAATGACTATCCGAACCATTTCCTAAGGAAATGACTGTCCTACACCAATCTCCAAAACATACCATTCCCCATGTTAACCACAATGGGAAATCACTATCTGGTGAGGCGGGCTAGTCTTCTTGAG
>CBVK0103636906.1:0-12512 GCA_900067695.1 Picea abies | reverse complement strand
CATGCATTAAAAATGTGGATACATTACCTCATGGGGAGGATATTTGAGCTAAGGACAGATCATTGTGGTCTGAAACATTTATTTGGCCGGTCAACATTAAATGTTAGACAAACTAGATGGCTTGAATTTCTAAGTGAATATGACTTTGAAATTAAGCACATCAAAGACTAAGAAAATCAAGTGGTTGGTGCACTTAGTGGGAGAGCACATGAGATGCATATTGAATCCATTAGTACGTACAGTATTGATCTGAAAGATTAAATTATGGAAGTTACAAATTCACATCATCACTATTTAAAAATAAAAGAAACATTACAACAAGGCAATTTACAGCAAAAATTTAAATATTGAGCTGCAAGAGAATGGAATTATCATGTACAAAGGAAAAATATATGTGTCAAATTCCGGTGAGTTGAAAAATATAGTGCTGAAATAAATGCACAATGTGACATATGCTAGGCACCCGGGATTTCAACAATCAATTGCAGTTGTAAGAAGCCAATACTTTTGGTCGAGAATGAATAAAGAAGTGGCTAATAATATAGCTAGATCTCTCGAGTGTTAGAAGGCGAAGACAGAGCACAGACATCCAGTTGGGTTGTTATAGCCATTCCCCATTCCAGAATTGAAATGGGAAGTGGTTACAATGAATTTTATTACTAACTTTCCCAAAAGAGAGAAGCAACATGATTTTATCATGGTAGTGGATAAATTAACTAAGGAAACACATTTTATTCCAGTGAAGACTACACACAAGGCATCAAATATTACAGAAATCTACATGAAAGAAGTTTTAAGGTTACATGGAGTTCCCAAGACAAAAGTTTTAGATAGAGATCCAATGTTTACATCCAATTTTTTAAAATATTTGTTCAAAGGCTTTGGGACAAATTTAAATCTTAGTGCAACAATATCACCCAAAGTCTGATTGGAAAACAAAGAGGACCAACATAATAATTGAAGACATGCTCTGTGATGGACTGGCCATCAATTTAGTGGGAGGATTATATCCACTTAGTAGAGTTTGCTTATAATAATGGGTATCAAGCCTCATTAAAAATGAGCCCATTGGAAGCATTGTTGGAAGAAAGTATAACACACTAGTGAGTTGGGATAATATGGCACACAAAGTGGTTATTGGACCATATTTGTTGAAGGAAATGGAAGAGCAGATGACAAATATTAAGTAGAATTTAAATGTTGCCTAGGACAGACAAAAACGTTATGGATACAAAAACAAAATTTTCAGAGATTTTAAAGTGGGGGAGCATGCATTTTTAAAAGTGAAAGCGAAGAGAAACTTACTAAGATTATGAAGTTTCCCAAAGTTGACAACAAGATATTGTGGCCCTTTTGAAATCTTAGAGAAGATTGGGCCAGTTGCATACATGTTAAATTTTCCTGCATCCATGAGAGTGCATAATGTATATCATGTGTGATTATTAAAGAAATGTGTTCCTAACCCTAACCACGTAATTGATTGCACTGTGATCCAAGTGAAACACGAAGGGGATTTCTAGGTGGAACCAATATGCATCTTGGACTAGAAAGGCAAAATTCTCAGGAACAAATCCATAGGGTTGGTAAAGGTTCAATGGACATGCTATAGTCTCGAAGATGCTACATGGGAGCATGAAGAAAACATGCAGAAGGAATACACAATTTTTTTTGACAAATTTGAAGAAAACATAATACAAAGTTGCAAGTCTCCATTTTGGGTAGCTAGAGTTCTGAAACAATGTTCCAAAGTCCTATCCAAGCTACAATGGGGGACCTAATAAAAGAATGGTACAACCTGATGGATTGAGAGTATTGAAGGGGGTACATCCCTTGGCTCAATGGGTTGAGAGGAATGTGAGATTATGGTTGTAACTATTGCCTGAGTTGTGAAATTTTAGTATTTTATTTTCTAAGTATGGTGTTGCAAATTTGCATATATATTTCGGCATGGTTCTATTCATAGAGGATGGTGCACTATTGTAGGGGAGGGGGAATGTAACGTCCCAACTATAGTCCTTAATTTAATCAATTTTTAATGTAGATATAATGTATGGTTGTGGCCAAACGATGTATATGCAAACTGTATTTCTGAATTTTAATAAATAAAATGTGATACCAACTGCTAGGGGATATGGACAGAGATGGGGGATGAATTAATCCACAAGAGAGGGGAATGTCTAAGAGTGTCTAAGAGGGGTCCAAGGGGGAAATTATTCATGGGTATTAATCCAAACCCACATTCCTGAATTTTATTATCATTATGTAGTAAACTTATAATTGTCCTTGAGTATGGGAGAACTCTATCATTGAATGCATGTAAGAGGGTGGGTGTGAGAAGTCACATCCCATAGTTATTGGATGCATAGGACTAAGTACAATCAGTTTAGGGAAGATTTTAAGTCAAGCAAGTAGGCCAAAGAGAGAAAATTTGTATGGGTAGTTACAACAGTTCTAGACAATCATGTTTTTGATGAACAGAAAACAAAGAACATGGAAGAATATATTGGGAGCTAGAGCAACCATGGAGGGAGAATTATGGGGCATATTTGGAGAAAAATGTTGAAGAGTCGGGTTTTCAAGCCTGAAGAGTGAACTCCTATGTGAGTTGTGTTGTAACAGTAAGTGATTGTTGTTGTTTTTCTTGGTAGTTTTTCTAGTAGTGAGCTCTCTTGAGTTTCCCAGTAGTGAGATTCCTAGTTACCTATGCCAGAGAGACCCTGATAAATGAATGGGATGCTTTATGGACTGAGAGTGGTGAAGGAGTACATTCCTTGGGTTGGTAAAGTCAAGTGGAAGAGAGCTGGTGGAAAATATAGACAGTTGTAGGAGAATACTAGTGGGTCGTGGGACTTTTTGAGTTGTGAGTGGACGGTAAGAGACCACCCTCTTTTTTGGATTGCTAGCCCTAGATAGGGGGTGATTTTTTGTTGAGATATAGAACAAGAAGTCTATGGTTGGGTGGAATGTCCTTTCCCAAGCAATTGGTTGCACAACCGTTTTTAAAAAATAAGTGCTATATATGTTTTCTGAGTCATTTCATGAGTTTAATTGTTGTGTTTTACTCTATGTATGAGAATGGTTTTACATGTTGTGTGAGTTCTTAGTTGTATTCATGCATGTTTTAAAATGTTTTAGATGCGTTTAATAAGTGGTATTAGACAAAAATTAAATATGTGTAATCCATAGCTGGTAAGCTACATGAATTAGTTAACAGAAAAAATTTAATTTATGTGTAATTCCACACGTAATTTTCCTTAGTAGAGTTGGGGGACATTACACCACATCTACTAATTCAAATTTTACATTCAAAGGCATCCTAAATTTGATGAGAGTTAGCAAGGATCATGGAAACCATTTGCTATGTTGGAAATTAGTTGTAACCATTGTGGATTCATTAAATCCTCAAGTGGGTTTCATTAGATATTTGTCATTTTTGGTTTCAAGCAAGTTCATGTATAAAAGAGAGTTCCTTCTCCATTTTATGAGATGACTCTTAAAACACGTCTAAATTATGATGGAATAAATCATATTTCATAAGATCTTGTTTTAATTTTAATTGTAGTTTTATAATTTATGTAATGTGTGATTAGATTAATTTGTTTATGTTATATATTAAGATCAACACTCTATTCTATGGAGTATGGATCCGCTCCAAAAGAAAAAATGTTGCCTAGTATAACCTATCTTTTATTTCCATTTGTGTATTTTCCACAAGAGTGTTTTAATTTGAATTGTTTTAATTATGCAAGTGTGTTTTCATTTTTGCAATAGAATTTTAATTCATAGATCTTGCCAACACATGAGCTATGATTTATGGGAAGAGGAAGTGCATAAATCATGCCAAAAGATAACCTAGTGACAATAGGGTCTCAGTAGCATGATCAATGTTCAAGTACATAAACATATGTCGAGAGTGATTGAGCTAGTTTTGTGTGAGTTCAAACATAGGACATAACAGTAACTCTTGATTTTTTGATGAGTGATCTATTTTTAGTATAAGAAATAGGACATAGTTGTAGCTCTTGACCCTCTGATGAGAGGTTTCCTTCCACGGTGTGCTTTGCTCGACAAATTACATAGCTTCATGTAGCTTTTGATTCTCTGTTGATTGGTTTTTTGTGTTAATTGCTTGAACAAAGTACATAGCTATAAGATTTTGATTTTGTGTTGATTGATGTTGCAATTTCCTTTTTGCATATAAGCTTCCTTAGAAGTAGATCTTGATCCTCTGCTAAGAGGTTTCTTCCACGGCGTGCTTTTCTCAACATATTACGTAGCTTCCTGTAGATTTTGATTCTCTATTGATTGGTTTTTTGTTTTAATTGCTTGAAGAAAGTACATAGTTGTAAGCTTTTGATTCTTTGTTGATCGATGTTGCAATTTCCTTTTTGTAGAATCATACTAGATAAACTAATGCAAGTTAAGAATTTGTAGCTCACACATACAGTGCATGTCATCTTTCAAACATTTGAACCTCGGGTTGACAATTAATGTATGAACTATTTAATTACTAAGGTAATTAATTAGCCCAACAGGTATAGTGTTCTAGTATCGTGACCATGAGTGACATGCACCTAACCTCCTTTGCACCGAAATTATGTAAATGTAATTTTCCACTAGCAACCTAGAAGGCACTAGGGTTAGTGATGGCCACACTAACATATATTTGCACATATTCCAGCTATATCTCTCTTGTGACACCAGCTAGAAAATTGGGGAACTACGGAAAATCCTACCCTCTAGTCGATAGCCCAATAATGAATTAAATGTCCTCCTATGTGGGTTAGTACCACACATCAAGATCAACTTTGAATGCCTACCTAGCATGATACCAATGATGAATCAACTATGTCAACAAGAAAATTTTCCCCTCGAGGGATGTATCCTCCTCATAAAACTTGAGGAGGCCAACATCCCTCAAAAGGAGTCAAGTCTATGCTATAAGTGGATGAGGCTACATATGTCTCTCCCTCTCTCTATTCTCCTACTTACGTAAAAAGTTGAACATGCCCACCTATTGTTATTATTAATGTTGTCATCATCATTGTTTATGATTCAGATACAGATTTCATTAAGTGCGTGCACACACACATAACATAAACAATTTTTAATATCTTTCAAAATTGTAATTAAATTCTTTTCAAAAAATTACCTAAATCACGTCAGTGTGCCTTAAAAACAGAGATACACCATCCGCGGTGAAAAGTAACCATCACCACAACACAATTGGTGCTCCTAATTAAAACCTAATGCACTGGAAAAGGGGATAATGTTATTATTATTATTATCAATAATCAATGTGCCACTTGTATAGGGGCATCGACACCACAACGGTGCACCTTGTATCTCGTAACACACCACCAATGATGTGTCCATATATTTGAAATGCACCACCAAGTTGAAAAAAATTCTAACCTAGGATTAACATTGCACTAATAATACATCAATGCACTACCAACGGTGCCTCCAAGTCTCATTTCACACACGAACAAAGAGCAAGAATCATTTTTATTAGTTGGCTTTAACTAAGTTTTTGTTTTGTACCAAGGCATTGATGTCGTTGCCATTGTACATTCACAAACGCACCTGCAAGCACAAGAAAACATTTAATTAAAATATACTTGTTAGTGCATCTATGTAGGAAGTAAATGCTAATGGTGTATCCTTACATTTCATAGAGCAATTACAAGCCTGATATATTTTTTATATAAAAATATCTCAATAGTGTGCCTATAATATGAAGAAGCACTACTTGAGATGCTTCCTCATATTATAAAAAGCATCGAGAAAAAATAAATTATTTTATTTTTATGAATCATTGATGCAGTACATGTAAGATGTTGTACCACTAACAATGCATCCTATAAATATATAGGATGCACCACATAGTTTGATGTGAACCAAACAAATTGAACGTGCTACTAGAAGAGGTTTCCCTCTAGTGATGGTTACAACATTGGAAACTATGAGCCTTATACTTAACAAGCATTCAATAATGTTATGTACCAAACCCTTAATATAGCATAATAAACTAGAGTACACATAATGTACAAGAGATGTGAACTTGGAGCACAACTCCAAAATAGATAATAGAGATGAGTTGCACAATGACCTCTTAAAGAATACCCGAGAACCTCCAAACAACCCAATAGATTCATATATCTAAATCCCATGTTTGTCAATTGGGTCTAGCCGAGGTGTTTGAGAGGAGGAGTGTTATCCTCCCCACCCAAGTTCATTTCCAACAAGTGACATGTTGAGGTCTTAATGAGTATATTTTTGTCACGACTTTTCAACCCTATTGTTGTCTTTCCTTTGTTCCCTGGAGAATCTAGGGTTTACCTTGGGTGCCATCCTCAAAATGAGGGGAAGTGCTTGGGGGTTTCCACTAAGATGTGTTATTTGGAAAAAATAAACCCAAATCCCATGTTCACATGTTCATATATTGACCTCTATATAAACCTATTCTCACTCATTGCACATGTGGGCCCTTTATTAGGTCAATCTCTATTATATATACAATTACCCCATTATATAAACATTTGCCCCCATATATGCCCCCATTGGGGTCATATCATAATATCCTCCTTCCAAAAATTTTGTAGTTAAGGGTTTTACATGTAATAAAACCAAGTAATGGGATTTCCTTATATTTTTTCTCTCTTATTGCCACGAATGGTGATCCATCCTCTCGAATTCAATTATTTTGTTTCTTAATCCTCGATAATTGTTTGTTGCATAATTTTTTTTGCTTTGATTCCATGTATTATAGTTGTGACTTCTCGAATTTGTTGTATTTTTTGGTCTCTAATAATATCTTATTGAGTAATGTTTCTATGTTGCCCTATTCCATGAATATTGTTGACTATCCCATCTTCTTCCTCGATAATGTATGCTTGTCTTTCTTGGTAATGTGGGTGTTGATATGGGTTCAACTTTGATGGTTTTTCTTCATTCTACACACCCCTATCATCAATCTTCTTTTCAAATACAACGACATCCTCTATCCTTTGTGCTTGGTCTTTGATTACTCTAGCCTTTGAGATAATACCAAGATATTTGACATTTAAATCATCAAGCTAGAGCTCAACCTCTTCTAGTATTTTTGGTGACCTTTTTTAATCTTGTCTCAGTTCTCCTTTTGAATTTGTAATGTCATTCCATATATCAAATTCATATGTCCTTCTTTATTTCTAGATTGCATTTCTAATTTTACCTTATTAGTATTTTGGGCTTTTTTGACCTTCTTACATCCTCTTCAAGCCTTTTGGTAATATTCTCTTCAACAATTTTGGTAATATCGCTATCCTTATTTTTTTATTCAAACTCATGTAGATACTTTTTTATATTCTTAACATCATTAATAAGGTCTTGATTATGTTTACACAACCTTATGATTTCTTCGTCTTTATTTTTTAATTCTTACATTGACTTGTCTTTTTCCCACTTCCATTTTCTAATATTTTCTTGTTTTAATTTTTGAACCTCAATGAGTGATTCATTAAGGTCACATACCTTTAACAGCTCATCACCATTCTTCTTGATCTCTTCTTTTTCTTCTTTTAGTTCATCTTTAATTTTGTGTATCTCCTCCATTTTTATATCCTTAATCCATTTATTTAAGAACAATTCTTCAAATACTTTCCATGTGGCATCTCATCTAGTATTTTCATCAAGATTTCCACCACTTAGAAGCTTTTCCATCAAAATAAATACTTGTGCCATAATAATGAGTTATACAGTTTTTCTCTTCCATCTTCAACCATTCCCTAAGATCAAATTCATCTTCATCTTTATCTTCTTTAAACATATGTATTGCCATTGGTTCTTAATTGAGGATTAACCAAAACCCTCAAGTTCCAACCTTAATATCCTAGTACTAATGATCCCAAATAGTTATTATCCTTTTTCCATTATATTCTCTTATGTTTCCTTTGTCCAATATCTTTTGAATCACTTTGATTGAACATATCAATCAAAAGTCGTGCTAATTTCAAGTTAGCATACTTTTCAAAATTTTGATTTGTAGACTACTTATTGGCAGATCTTGCACCTAACATAACTCTGAAATTTTAGTACCTCTATGTCTGAAATTTCAACCTTTACTATCCTAATATATCTTTTATATATGCCAAAGGTTTGACCAAATTCTTATTTTCCAAATGAAAGTTATGGTAACTTTCCCAAAACTCATTGATTTTGGTCCTTTTAGGAGAGAAAAATTGTATAGCCTGTCACGTGTCCATTATTTTGGATCCGATTCTAAATTTTGAATTTCAAACACTTTGGCCTACATCTGGTGGCACACAATTTGGGTCTTTCTAAAATAATATATTATTGTTTTACCATGAAACCCTATTCGAGACTAGTTTTAGAACTTGCAAAAAAACTAACTTCCATAGACTATAACTTGGAAATTATTATGAACTAGAACCTAATTTTTTTATCACAAGTACTTCACTATGCCTCCTCAATACCTCGAAATGTTTTCTATCAGAAAATTTTCTAAAAAAAATTAGAGGGAAAATGATTGGATGACTCGTCTTGAAGGAGCCAAAATAAGGATTGTATGCTTTAATATCAAATGCTATGTACCAAACCCTTAATATGGCATACAAAACTAGAGTACACAAAATGTACACAATATGTGAGCATGGATCACAACTCCAAAATAGATCAGAGAAATGAGTTACACAATAGCTCCTTAAAGACTACGAGAACCTCCTCCAAATACCCCGATACATTCATATGTATAAATCGTATGTTCATATGTTCACATATTGACCTCTATATATGCATATTATCACTCACCACACACGTGGGCTCTTTATTAGGATAACCCCTATTACATATACAATTATCTCATTATATGTATACATTTAACCCTATATATTCCCCCCATTGGGGTCATATCAAATAAAGTGATTATCGGATTTGTAAATGTCACAATTTTGGGGATTTGTGATTTTTCATTCAGACACGTAAACAATATTATAAGTTAATTGTATTCTTATTTATTTATGTTACAAGCATAAGCCTAATGATTCATGTATGAGTAATATAGGAAGCATGCATATTGCATGCTGGGTAAAATATGATACTTATACTATTGTTCTTATCAATGAAAAAGTTGGAGGCAAATATAGTCAATTATTGACTTATAATGATGTGGCTAGAAACCTGACATACTAGAAAAAATATTTGAATTGGGAGATTGTAAACATTTATCAAAAGCCATAAGAATTGATTAATTATATATATATATATATATATATTCAAGTGAAGGAGATTGGGTTTTGGATTTTTCAAGTAAGATTTATGACATAATATATATGAAAACATTCAATGGGTTGGACAGGTCGAGAGGAAGAAAGCTGGTGGAAAATCGAGATAGTTGTAGGAGAATATCAGTGGGTTGTGGGATTTTTTGAGCTGCGAGTGGACAGTGAGAGACCACCCTTTTTGTGGATTGCTAGCCTTAGCTCGAGGGTGAATTATTGTTGAGATCTTGAACAAAAAGTCTATGGTTGGGTGGAACATCCTTCCCAAGCAACGGGTTGCACAACCATTTTTAAAAGATAAGTGTTATATGTGTTTTATTAGTTATTTTATAAGTTTAATTGTTGTGTTTTACTTTATGTATGATAATGGTTTTACATGTTGTTGTACCAGTGATTGGTTGCATTCATGTTTGTTTTAAAATGTTGTAGATGCATCTAATAAGTGGTATTAGACAATAGTTAAATATGTGTGTAATTTGTAGCTGGTAAGCTACATGAATTAGTTAACAGAAAAAATTTAATTTTATGTGTAATTCCACACGTAATGTTCCTTAGTATAGCTGGGGGGCATTACACCACATCTGCTAATTCAAATTTGACATTCAAAGGCATCATAAATTTGATGAGACTTAGCAAGGATCATGGAAACCATTTGATATGTTGGAAATTGGTTGTAACCATTGTGAATTCATTAAATCCTCAAGTGGGTTTGATTAGATATTTGTCATTTTTGGTTTTAAGCAAGTTCGTGTATAAAAGAGAGTGCTTTCTCCATTTGATGAGAGGACTCTTAAAACACATGTCCAACTTATGATGGAATGAATCATATTTCATAAGATCTTGTTTTAATTTTAATTATAGTTTTATAATTTATGTAATGTGTGATTAGATTAATTTGTTTATGTTGTATATTAGCATCAACACTCTACTCTACGGAGTATGGATCCGCTCTAGAAGAACAAAGCGCTTCCTAGTATAACTTGTATTTATTTCCATTTGTTTACTTTCCACAAGAGTGTTTTAATTTGAATTGTTTTAATAGTGTGTTTTCATTTCTTCAATAGAATTTCAATTCATAAATTAGTTTTATCAAATCTTGCCAACACATGAGCTATAATTTATGGGAAGAGTAAGTGTTTAAATCATGCCAAGGGATAACCTAGTGATAGCAAGGTCCCAGTAGCATGATCGGTGTTCAAGTAAATAAGCATTTGTTGAGAGTGATTGAGCTAGTTTTTTGTGATTTCAAACAAAGGACATAGCAATAGCTCTTTGTGATGAGTGATCTATTTTTAGTATAAGCAAGAGGACATAGTCATAGCTCTTGATTCTTTGTTGAGAGGTCTCCTTCTACAGTGTTCTTTGCTAACATATCACATAGCTTCATGTAGCTTTTGATTCTATGTTGATTGGTTTTTTGTTTTAATTGCTTGAACAAAGTACATAGTTATAAGATTTTGATTCTCTATTGATTGATGCTGAAATTTCCTTTTTGCATAAGCTTTCTTAGTAGTAGCTCTTGATCCTCTACTCAGAGGTTTCCTTCCGCGGTGTGATTTGCTCAACAGATTATGTAGCTTCATGTAGCTTTTGATTCTCTATTGATTGGTTTTATATGTTAATTTCTTGAACAAAGTACATAGTTGTAAACTTTTGATTCTCTGTTGATCGATGTTGCAATTTCCTTTTTGTAAAAGCATATTAGATAAACTAATGCAAGTTAAGAATTTGTAGCTCACACATATAGTCCATGTCATCTTGAAAGCATTTGAACCCCAAGTTGAAATTTAATGTATGAACTCTTTAATTACTAAGGTACTTAATTATCCTAGTAGGTATGGTGTTCCAGTGTCGTGAACATGAGTGACATGCACTTAACCTCCTTTGCACTGAAATCATGTAAATGAAATTTTCCACTAACAATCTAGAAGGCACTAGGGTTAGTGATGGACACACTAACATATATTTGCACATATGCCAACTAGATCTCTCTCACAACACCAACTAGAAAATTAGGGAACTACGGAAAATCCTACCCTCTCGTAGATAGCCCGATAATGAAATAAATATCCTCCTTTGTGGGTTGGTACCACACAACATGATCAACTCTAGATTCCTACCTAGTATGGTACCAGTGACGAATCAATTATGTTAACAACCACAATTTCCCTTTGAGGGATCTATCCTCCACATAAAACTTGAAGAGGCCAACATCCCTCAAAAGGAGTCGAGTCTATGTTATAAGTGGATGAGGGTACATATGTCTCTCCCTCTCTCTTGTCTCCTACTCATGTTTAAAGTTGAACATGTCCACATGTTATTATTGATGTTTTCATCATCATTGTTTATTATTCAGATATATATTTCATTAAGCATGTACACACACACAAAACATAAACACTCTATAATAAATTAAAATTTTTAATATCTTTTAAAATTTGTAATCAATTTTTTTTTTCAAAAAATTACATAAAGCACACCAATGTGCCTTAAAAACAGAGATACACCATCCATGGTGAAAAGTAACCATAAACACAATATAATTGGTACTCCTAATTAAAACCTAATGCACTAGAAAAGGGGATAATGTTTTTATTATTATTATCAATAATCAATGTGCCACTTGTATAGGGATATTGACACTACAACGATGTACCTTGTATCTCCCAACACACCACCAATGACGTGTCCATATATTTGAAATTTACCACTGAGTTTAAAAAAATATTTCTAACCAAGGATTAGCATTGCACTAATAATACATTGGTGCACTGCCAATGGTGCCTCCAAGTCTCATTTCACACATGAACAAAGAGCAAGAATCATTTTTATATTTGGCTTTAACTATGTGCTTGTTTTGTACCAAGATGCCATTGTACACTCACAAATGCACTTGCAAGCATAAGAAAATATTTAATTAAAATATACTTGTCAGTGCATTTATGTATGAAAGGAATGATAATGGTGTCTCCTTGCATTTCCTAAAGCATTGACAAGCATGATTTAGTTTTTATATAAAAAGATCTCAATAGTGTGCCTATAATGTGAAGAAGAACCACTTGCGATGCTTCCTTATATTATAAAAACACCCACACACACACACACACACACACACACACATATATATGATTCATCGATGCACTATGTGTAAGATGTTGTACCACTAACAGTGCATCCACCAAATATATAGGATGCACCACATAGTTTGATGTGAACCAAACAAATTGAACG
>CBVK0103636883.1:0-17458 GCA_900067695.1 Picea abies | reverse complement strand
CATAGAAGTGATCTGTAGGCACATCTCAACACAATACTAGAGTTGATCATAATCAGTCTAGTCCATTCCCCTTACTAATTACATTCTAGCTTTGGAGTATAGATCCAGTTCTTGCCTCTCGTTCCTCTCTCATATTTCCTTCACACACCCACCCATATTAAAATACAATCATTTCCTCATTTTCCTTGAGAACCCATAGGCCATCTTATCGTCTTGATTATGTTCCAACTGTATTTTCCCAAAAATGATTATGCATTGGCATCTGATTATTTTTTGTTCCAACATATTTCTATTGTGCATTTCCTTTCTCATCCCTCTTTTCCTTCACTTGATTGGTTTTCCAACTCCATTTCCTTTCTCATCCCTCTTTTCCTTCACTTGATTGGTTTTCCAACTCCTTGATAACTTCCACAACTTCTCTTTTCAAAATGAAGAGCCCAACAGGTCTGTACCACAGTCCTTGACTTGCCCCAAGTAAAGTCTTTAGTTCTTCCATGTTCTATGATTCGACTTGTTTTCCTTCTGGGGTTTTTATTTCTTCCTCCTTGGATCCTTCAAATGAAGGGACCAACTCTGGAACTAGCTCAAGAGATTTATGTCTGACCTCCTGGAACTGTTCAAGTTTGTCTTTTGACATTCTAGCAAGTAATGAGGCTTCTACAACGAATTGTTGTGTTATGCTCAGGTTGAACTCCTTCATCTTTGTTTCAATGAGGGAATTCCATTATGCATCTAATAATTTCTCAACCTAGTGCATATAGGGGCATGCGGTTTGAACGACAGGATGGAAGGCTCATAGTTCCTTCTTTGCTAATGTTTGAGCTTCAAACAGAGCATTCAGAGAGTTGTCGGCTTGTTGCATTTCCTCAAAATTTCCTTGTTGATCCAAAGGATCATGTGTTTTGTCTGCTTCTTCATTGAGTGTCTAGATTTCAATGCACGATTCTTCCAGTGCCTGGTTGCGAAAATTTATAACACCCATCGAATCACTGACTTCCTTAATGATGGTAGTACATTCAATTGTATTTTTATGCAACAAGTATCTGGAATCATTTCCTTCCAGGACAACTCTTTCTAGTTGTTGTTGGAGTTCCTTGGGATGCACCTCAGCCTTCAACTTTATCCCCTCCAACTACATTTTCAGGTCCTTTGATCAATTTTTTAGTACCTCGAATGCTTGTTGAAACGATTCAAGATGTTCCTCTAGTTTTGTAGTTGCGTTTTAATCTAGCATCTAATGTGCTACTTTCTTGAAGGTCAGATAGATATTTGTTAACTTTCCCTTCATTCTCTCCATTTTCTCTTATGTATCAATTTTCAAATATTCTTCTTGCATCCTTTTGGTCTATTTCAATATTTCTTCCCATTGCTAATATTCAGCTTGAGTTTCGACTTATTGAATCTATTGTTTTAAGTGATCAATTGGGGATCTGATCATGCCAACTAATTGCAGTGTCGGAAGTTAAGAAATCTCCCTAGATATGACTATGGCCTCTAGCAGGAGTCTGATTTGAAGTGGAAGTCCGCTGGCCATCGATTTCTCTAATGGTGTCCCAACTTCTTCTTCTCCCTAGAGTGATACTCTTAACTTTTGGGCTAGTTTATTCTTCAGGGCTAACAGAAGAAAAGGGATAATCATGGAGTATGGATTCTATTTGTTCTTTTAGTGAGGTTGTGCTTTGTCCTGACTAAGTTTCCTTCATTACTTGAGACTCTACCTCCTGTTGCGTTGTTTCTTGTGGTGTGGGTGGAAATTCAAGGGTTCCACTATGATTCTTCATGACTTCTGTGAGGATATCTATTCTTGGATACTGTGTATCTGAGAGGGAGAAATGTGGGAGTTGGGTGACTACTGGTACTGTGAATGGTTTTATTTATTGAGAGGGAATTTTTATGGAATATCGAGTTGCATGGGTTTTAGTGAATTGGATGGTAGTGGGACTACTATATCTATAGTTGGTGGTGATGGTTCTTCCTCGATGATTATGGTGGAAGGTATAATGGGGTCATCAATAATGTGGATAACATTCTGGGCTACTCCAGTGGCTTCTCTTGTGCAAGGTAGCACAGTCGATATAGGTTGAGGGTTGCCGATTTTAGCTGTGTTGATTGCCGGGGACACACTGGTTCTAGGATTATTGGCCAGAGCCTCATGTATAAAGGCAACTGACAAAATTTCATTAATGGTATTACCTAAAACTATGGATGCATCCATAAGCTTGGGACATCTTGGAAAATTCCTCTTTATCCTATGCAGCTGGTGTTCTTCCTCTTTCTTTGAGTTTGAGGCCACTGGCAACTTCTGCGACCATTCTACCTTTTCAGAGCTCGATCCTGCTTTTTCTGAAGGAATCTTATTATTAAAAAATTATGGTGGCAATAACTAATGCATGATGGACTTATGCAGGGTGGGTTTAACTCATGGATAAGACATGGTCTCCTTGTCTAGTATTTCCTCATCCAAATAGAACAGTAAGGGCCTTGTGTGAAAGTACGAAGGCTTTGCATGCCTTGGATAGATGAAAGTGTGATGCCAATTTAGAGAAAAGGATATGTTCCTTGTATACAGGTTCAATAGATCCTATAGTATACCCATCCTTTAGGTGGCGTCAATCAACTGATTGTACCACTTTAGGAACACAACATTGTTGAACTCCATATTTTCCAAGTCTGACCTTGCATGCCAAGGTTTAAACATATTTGCGAGGTGCCCTTTGTTTGTAGGTGATAAGTTTCTACCCCTGGGTGGCCTCCACTTCAACATTCTGAAGGATAGAAGAAGATATCCATATGTGAAGGTGCCTCCATTCTCTTGAACTTCCTCACAAGAGACAAGTAGTTCCTCCAATAGGTAACTGCACCAACTGAAAATTGCACTGTTTGTGCAGATGTTGGCCACTGATAGGGAATCAAGTGTGAATTCACCCTTATAGTAGGAGTGAATTACCTTGCTATAAATCATTTAGTAGGTCTATTGCATCATTTCAGAGAGGATTGGTTGAATCTTTGTTTTTCTACCCCCCCTCTGTGTATGTAAACACTCATATAGGCTAATTTCTCCTTTTTGTTTTCCATGTTTTCTCAGTCCTTGAAATCCTTTGGATACGTCCTCTCCCTCCAAAGATAATTCTATAAGCCAATGGATATCCTCAGTGTGAATGCAATATCTCTTGTCGATCCATAAATTCATATCATGCACCCTACTGATTAGGAACTTGGTGCATCGCGCAACTTCACTGGTGGTTCCGAACACTGGGAGGTCCCATAGGTTCATGATTTCCCAGTGGAAAAAATTCAGAAAGTCAGCCTTTAGGATGAACTGCACCTCCCCTGTTGGTCTGGAGTCCATATCAAAAATCACGTTGATGTTCATTTGTTGGAACAATATCGTGTCCATGAGATCCAGGTCAAGGAGTTGTGTTTGCTCAGTTTTTCCTTTGACATCACCCAATACCTCAATCCTGGGATCATAGGGATTGTCTAGGAATGATTCTTTCAATACTGAGCCTCATCCTCCCAACATTCTCAACATTTTTACATTGGAGTCCTAGTAGCGACACTAGCTTGGGAACTAAGTAGCGATCGGCTTCTCAGAATGCACCAGGATGCAAAAACTTAACATGAGAAGGAAAGTAGGTGAATATAATGTCATTCTCAACAAGATTGCGGAGTATTATAGCTAAGGTAATGGGATATACCATTAATGGGTCATCAATGAGCGAGTAATTAGGAAAGCAACGCGATCTATGGTGTGGATGTGCAACGAGACTAGTAACAGGATGAAATCTTCTGGTCAGATTCTGACTTTGATGGGTATCTCACTCAACACGTGGTCGACATGAGGGTATTAACATTTTAATGGTTGAGAATGGTGGTAATATTCTCTACAGGATATACGGGTACCAGAACTCTTAATACTTGACACGACATGTTGACAGTTTCCGACAATTACCCTAAAAGCTACAACTGGAAGTGACGTAACTATGACTTAGCCGTTAATAAAGTTCAGAGTCGATCCTCCCCTGAACACAAGGATTTTCTAGTGGTTGTGTATGTATAGCTTAGTGGATTGGAGATGTGTTGTTGTGTGGGTATGTTGCAAAATACCTAACAATGAAAATGAGAAGGATGTGTCATGGTGGTTCTAAGCATGCTCCAATGTTATTACATAAAACAAAATTCAACATTGCTACAAAATTAAATAGAAAATCAAAGTATACCTAATGTACATGCTCCCTTGGACTAGAGAAACCGTATCCCTTTTTACATGTGGGTAATGTATGGTTTTATGCATGTGCCATTCACCCACCCTAGAAGAAGGAAACCATCCAGTTGTGCTAGATTGACCGCAACAGACTATTGAATATCAACTACTAGGAATGGTCCTAACCAATGCATGCACAACTTCCCTAGATGTTTCTAATAATGGTTGTCATAGAGGAGTACCTTATCATATTGTGTGAACCACTTAGTATTAATGTGCATATCATGCCAATCTTTCTGCCTGGTGTTTTGCACTGACTGATGAAAATCATCTAGGAACCTTGCTTCTTCAAGTTCCTATAGGTTTGCAATCCTTTGCGCAAATGATGCGTCATCCATCATGTATGTAGCTTGAGCTATATAGAGACTAGGGGTAATAAACTATGTAGGTACCAAAACTTCCTTCCCGTAGACCAACTGAAACAAGGTGTACTTGTGCAATTTAGATGTGGCAGTCCTATAAGCCCACAAAATTGATAGAAATCTATCATCCCAATCTTCCCTATTTTCACATAATACCTTTGTCAACCCACTTTCCAAAATCTTGTTGAATGCCTCCACTATGACATTAGTGTTATCACTGAAATTTCATCTGCACATGGTTACAAGAACTCAACATCTCCATATCTCATATTCAATGAATGAAAGGAGGTTTCAACCATCTGTTCTTGCCTTCATTTACTCCAAGCGGAAATCGGGAGCGAAATCGTATCCGATGGCATCTGGAAATCGCGATGATCCTTTCGACAACTGGACTCAATGATTTTGGACCCTTTTCTTAGCTCTTTTGTTTCCCAAATGACCACGGACCGTGACCTTTCTTTTATTTTCATAGGGGCTTTCAGCGTTTGCGAATAGGAAGGAGCTGATCCTTGCTTATCATAGTTGCGATGGGTGAAATGTCGAGATGGCTCAATTGGTTTCCATGCATCCTCCAAATATGATGGTCATAAACTCTCTCGACACTACTATGGGCCCCAGGTCCTAGATGCTCTCGTTACTTTGCACATCGAGGATATGAGGGAGATGCTACTTGTGCTTCAAAACCGCGATGGGAGAAAAGGCAGGGAGCCTAAATGCGTGCTAGGTGTCCGCTTCAGTTGGATGGATGAGACTGCCCCTTGATACTACGGGTTTGACTTTGGGTGCCATCGACGCTTCGGGGTTCGGGGTTTCGAAATGTACAATGACATAAAACCTTCACCCCTTGAACTCGCGATTTCCGAAAAGCTGACGCGACTGGATCTCAAGCCATGCGTCCCTATGATGGACAGTTTTTATTCTTCCCTGCATACAATATGGGCGTGATCTATTTGTGCTAATCTCGGCGCAACTCTACTATCCACGATTTCCCGCTGACCGCCGATATGATTTTATATATGAGTCTGGGCCATTGACAATGTAATTTCACTTGCTTGCTCGATTGGAAGCCTTAGAACGAGATTTTTCCATGCTACACTTGGGCATTCCTCGTACAACTTGTAGGCCCAAATACTCTTGTTCCTAGGACAAAAAATGTCACTAACAGTACCACTTTAGGAACACAACATTGTTGAACTCCATATTTTCCAAGTTTGACCTTGCATGCCAAGGTTTAAACATATTTGCGAGGTGTCGTTTGTCTGTAGGTGATAAGTTTCTACCCCTGGGTGGCCTCCACTTCAACATTGCGAAGGATAGAAGAAGATATCCATATGTGAAGGTGCCTCCCTTCTCCCAAACTTCCTCATAAGAGACAAGTAGTTCCGCCAATAGGTAAATGCACCAATTGAAAATTGCACTGTTTGTGAAGACATTAGCCACTGATAGGGAATCAAGTGTGAATTCACCCTTATAGTAGGAGTGCATTACCTTACTATAAATCATTTAGTAGGTTGATTGCATCGTTTCAAGGAGGATTGGTTCAATCTTTGTTGTGCTACCCCCCCTTTGTGTATGTAAACACTCATATAGGCTAATTTCTCCTTTCTATTTTCCATGTTTTCTCAGTCCTTGAAATCCTTTGGATATGTCCTCTCCCTCCAAAGATAATTTTCTAAGACAATGGATATCCTCGGTGTGAATGTAATATCTCCCATCGATCCATAAATTCCTATCATGCACCCTGCTAATTAGGAACTTGGTGCATCGCGCAACTTCACTGGTGGTTCTGAACATTGGGAGGTCCCATAGGTTCATGATTGCCAAGTGGAAAAAATTCAGAAAGTCAGCCTTCAGGATGAACTACACCTCCCCTATTGGTTTGGAGTCCATATAAAAAATCACATCTATGTTCATTTGTTGGAACAAGATCATGTCCATGATATCGAGGTCAAGGAGTTTTGTTTGCTCAGTTTTTCCTTTGACATCACCCAGTACCTCAATCCTAGGATCATAGGGATTGTCTGGGACTGATTCTTTCAATACTGAGCCTCATCCTCCAAACATTCTCAACATTTTCACATTGGAGTCCTAGTAGCGACACTAGCTTGGGAACTAAGTAGCGGTCGACTTCTCAGAATGCACCAGGATGCAAAGACTTAACATGAGAATGAAAGTAGGTGAATATAATGTCATTCTCAACAAGATTGCAGAGTATTATAGATAAGGTAATGGGATATACCATTAATGGGTCATCAATGAGCGAGTAATTAGGAAAGAAACATGATTTATGGTGCGGACGTGCAACAAGATTGGTAACAGGATGAAATCTTTTGGTCAGATTCTGACTTTGATGGGTATTTCACTCAACACATGGTCGACATGAGGGTATTAATGTTTTAATGGTTGATAATGGTGGTAATATTATCTACAATATATACGAGTACTAGAAATTTTAATAGTTGACACGACATGCTGACATTTTCCGACAATTACCCTAAAAGATACAATTGGAAGTGACGTAACTATGACTTAGCCGTTAATAAAGTTTAGAGTCGATCCTCCCCTGAAAAAAAGTATTTTCTAGTGGTTGTGCATGTATATCTTAGTGGATTGGAGATGTGCTGCTGTGTGGGTATGTTGCAAAATAACTAACAATGAAAATGAGAAGGATGTGTCATGGTGATTCTAAGCATGCTCCGATGTTATTACATAAAACAAAATTGAACATTGCTACAAAATTAAATAGAAAATCAAAGTATACCTAATTTACATTCTCCCTTGGACTATAGAAACCGTATCCCTTTTTACATGTGGGTAATGTATGGTTTTATGCATTTGTCATTCACCCACCCTAGATGAAGGAAACCATCCAGTTGTGCTATATTGACCGCACCAGACTGTCGGATATCAACTACTAGGAATGTTCCTAACCAATGCATGCACAACTTCCCTAGATGTTTCTAATAATGGTTGTCATAGAGGAGTACCTTATCATATTGTGTGAACCTCTTAGTATTAATGTGTATATCGTGCCAAGATTTATGCCTAGTGTTTTGCACTGACTGATGAAAATCATCTAGGAACCTTGCTTCTTCAAGTTCCTACAGGTTTGCAATCGTTTGTGCAAATGATGCGTCATCCATCATGTATGTAGCTTGATCCATATAGAGACTAGGGGTAATAAACTATGTAGGTACAAAAACTTCCTTCCCGTAGACCAACTGAAACAAGGTGTACTTGTGCAATTTAGTTGTGGTAGTCCTATAAGCCCACAAAACTGCTAAAACTCTATCATCCCAATCTTCCCTATTTTCACATCATACTTTTGTCAACCCACTTTCCAAAATCTTGTTGAATGCCTCCACTATGAAATTAGCTTGTGGATTATAAGGAATACTCTTATGGTTCTAGATAGTAAATTGTGTCGTCAATGTTGAGATTGTGCTGCTAATGAAGTGGCTCCCTTGATCACTAGTCAGGCTCCTAGGACATCCAAACCGGGAAATAATGTTCTCAAATATAAATCTAGTAGTTGTATATATTGAACAATCATGTACTTCTTTTGCTTCATCCCATTGCATTAAGATAGTCGATTGTAGTAATGGTATATCTATCCTTTGAATTCCTTGTGGGTGGGTTAATAGGTCCAATAAAGTCAACATCCCACTTCTCAAATGCGTGCAATTCTCTAAGCGACTGAAGAGGTAATTCATCTATGTGTGATTGATTCCCTACTCATTGAAAAATGTTGCAAAACCTATCATAAAATTTATCATCTTTGAATAACGTTGGCCACCATAATCCATATTGGAGAACCTTCTATGTTGTAGCTTTCCCTCCAACCTGCCCTCCCACAACTACACAATAAAATTTCCATAGGATATATTTCCTTTCATGGTTTAGGAAACACCTTATGAGGATGCTATCAAGTCCCATATTTTAGAGTTGGCCTGCGATCAATTGGAAATATGTTGCATGGACCACCAAGTGCATCTTCTGGGTTGTGAAATAATTCTCTGGGATGGTCCTTGTACCGAGGAAAGAAACAATATCTTCGAGATATTTTGGGATGGCTTCAAATTGGAATAGGTCTGCATTAGGTAGATGGTCGTCCACTACTCCTCCAATTTCCCCCAATTCCAGTCTTGATAGGTGATATGGTCCTACATTACATATTCTTGGTTTCAAAATTACCTCAAAGGAAAACTCCTGAAAGAGTAAGAGCCACCTACAAATCCTTACTTCAAGGATAGGCTTATTTACAAGGTATTTCAACATAGAATGGTCAGTGAAAAACATAAAATGAGAACCTAGTAAGTAGTGTCAAAATTGTTTGAAAGCATATTTCAAGGCCAAACCTTTCCTTTCAATTATTGTGTAGTTTCATTTATCTTGAAATCGTTTTCTACTCGAAAAGTATATAGGGTGGTCCATATTCATGTCCCCTAGTTGCACTAAGATATCTCCTAGCGCAATACCTGATTCATCCATGTGTACATGGAATTGAATTTTCCAGTTGGGGTATATAAGAATTGATGCAATACTGAGTTTTTCCTTGAGTACATTAAACGCCTTGTCACACTCAATCATCCACCGAAATACTTCAGACTTCTTCAGTAATTTCTACAATGGTGTTGTGATACTGGCATATCTTATGATGAACCTTTGGTAGTATCTTGTGTGTCCAAGTGTCAACCACAATTGTTTAGAAATTGTGGGTAGCAACATGTTCAACATAATCACAAATTTAGCTGGGTCCACAATAAATCCTTCCCAACAAACAACGTGGCCTAGAAGGTTGTCATGCGGTATGAAAAAAAATACACTTCCTCAGGTTCAGATATATCTTTGACTCACAACATCTATAAAAAATAAACCGAAATATTCCTACATTCTCCTTCAACAAACTATATACATTCTAGTCATCCATATATACTTCTAGGAACCCTTGTATGAAGTCATGAAATGTTGCAATAACAATCTTGTAGAAAACTGAACCGAAATATTCCTACATTCTCCTTCAACAAACTATATACATTCTAGTCATCCATATATACTTCTAGGAACCCTTGTATGAAGTCATGAAATGTTGCAATAACAATCTTGTAGAAAACTGCAGGGAAATAATTTGTGACAAAGGGAATAACATTGTATGTGAATGACCCCCAATCAGTTATAAAAGTGGTCTTCTTCTTGTCATCCTCTGAAATTATGACCTAGTGATACCTCGAGAATCCATCTGTAAATGAATATGCTTCTTTCCCCACAACCTGATCTAAGACCTCATCACTGAAGGGTGTTAGAAATGGATCATGTACACATGTGAAATTCATACTCCTATAGTCAAAATAGACCTGAATGTCCTTGATACCCTTTTTTCTTTGTATTGCTATGGGACTAGCCCATTCTTCTTATTCAATCGGAAATATTATGCTTGCCACAAGCATTTTGTCTATTTCTCTTTTGACCTTTTATTTTACGTTGGGATTGATATGATATGGTCTATGCTTCATGCGTTTTGAGTCAGGATTTAGCTTGATCTTCATCTCCCCCATGGTTCCTTTTATGACTTTCAATTCTGAGAAGTTTTTTGGGAACAAGTCCTTGTATTCTCGCAATAAACTCTCGATTTCATTCATGGCTTGCTCATCCCAATAATACCCTATAGAAGCTATATTAGGATGCTCTTCACTGCCTATATATACTTTATGCAACTTTAGAGGATAGGTATAGGTGCCACTAGTATGACTGGGTGTAGTATCATGGATTTCCCTAATTCCTACAATTTATTTGATATTGAGGTTTCTAAGTTCTTCTACTTCATTGGATTCTTCCTGGCCTTTATCAATTTTACAATAAGCTAATGGTATTCTGATAGGGTTGTGGTCTCGATTGGACTGAAGAAGATGGACATGATAATAATATACTACTAGGCTTGATATGGACTTACAAACATTAGTAAATAGTATCTCCTGAATTCTTTGAAGGACTAAGTGAATCTCATGAGACTTACAAGTAAAGGAGAAATCCCTACAAAATTTGTCTTTTAAGGTTTGCAAACAACTCATTTGTCTTCTGGTATTTTCATGAATGTACTAGGTTTTTCGAATCACACCTAATGAGTGGAAAAATCAGTGAACCCATAGTTGAGAGGGTACTTGCGCAACTTTCCATTGCTTCATGCAATGCTCAACATGCATTATGGGGTCAGACTGCCCATTGAATAGTTACTTTTTATTTTCTTTCCCTAACTCTTTTCCTTGCAGCTGTCCTACTCAGCAAACCCAACTGAGCTTGCAAGCACCTCTATTTTTCTCACTAAGGTGACGGAAGAGGCGCAACAATTAGCTTGTGGATTATAAGGAATACTCTTATGGTTCTAGATAGTAAATTGTGTCATCAATGTTGAGATTGTGCTACTAATGAAGTGGCTCCCTTTATCACTAGTCAGGCTCCTAGGACATCCAAACCGGGAAATAATGTTCTCAAATATAAATCTAGTAGTTTTATCTATTGAAAAATCATGTACTTCTTCTGCTTCATCCCACTACATAAGATAGTCGATTGCAGTAATGATATATCTATCCTTTGAATTCCTTGTGGGTGGGTTAATAGGTCCAATAAAGTCAACATCCCACTTCTCAAATGCATGCAATTCTCTAAGCGACTGAAGAGGTAATTCATCTATGTGTGATGGATTCCCTACTCATTGAAATTTTTTTCAAAACCTATCATAAACTTTATCATCTTTGAATAATGTTGGCCACCATAATCTGTATTAGAGAACCTTCTATGTTGTAGCTTTCCCTCCAACGTGCCCTCCCACAACTACACAATGAAATTTCCAGAGGATATCTTTCCTTTCATGGTTTAGGAAACACCTTATGAGGATGATATCAAGTCCCATCATTTATAATTGCCCTGTGATCAATTGAAATTATGTTGCATGGACCACCAAGTGCATCTTCTGGGTTGTGAAATAATTCTCTGGGAAGGTCCTTGTACTGAGGAAAGAAACAATATCTTTGAGATATTCTAGGATGGTTTTAATTTGGAATAGGTCTACATTAGGGAGTTGGTCGTCCACTACTCCTCCAATTTCCCCCAATTACAGTCTTGATAGGTGATCTGGTCCTACATTACATATTCTTGGTTTCAAAATTACCTCAAAGGAAAACTCCTGAAAGAGTAAGAGCCACCTACAAATCCTTACTTCAAGGATAGGATTATTTACAAGGCATTTCAACATAGAATGGTTAGTGAAAAACATAAAATGAGAACCTAGTAAGTAGTGTCAAAATTGTTTCAAAGCATATTTCAGAGCCAAACCTTTCCTTTCAATTATTGTGTAGTTTTGTTTATCTTGAGATCATTTTCTGCTCGAAAAGTATATAGGGTGGTCCATATTCATGTCCCCTAGTTGCACTAAAATATCTCCTAGCGCAATACCTGATTCGTCCATGTGTACATGGAATTGAATTTCCCAGTTGGGGTATATAAGAATTGGTGCAATACTGAGTTTTTCCTTGAGTACATCAAATGCCTTGTCACACTCAGTCATCCACCGAAATACTTCAAACTTCTTCAGTAATTTCTACAATGCTGTTGTGATACTGGCATATCTTATGATGAACCTCTGGTAGTATCTTGTGTGTCCAAGTGTCAACCACAATTGTTTAGCAATTGTTGGTAGCGGCATGTTCAACATAACCACAAATTTAGCTGGGTCCACAATAAATCCTTCCCAACAAACAACGTGGCCTAGAAGGTTGTCATGTGGTATGAACACTAATACACTTCCTCAGGTTCAGATATATCTTTGACTCACAACATCTATAAAAAATCAACCGAAATATTCCTACATTCTCCTTCAACAAACTATATACATTCTAGTCATCCATATATACTTCTAGGAACCCTTGTATGAAGTCATGAAATGTTGCAATAACAATCTTGTAGAAAACTGTAGGGAAATAATTTAGGACAAAGGGAATAACATTGTATGTGAATGACCCCCAACCAGTTATAAAAGTGGTCTTCTTCTTGTCATCCTCTGAAATTATGACCTAGTGATACCTCGAGAATCCATCTATAAATGAATATGCTTCTTTCCCCACAACCTGATCTAACACCTCATCACTGAAGGGTGTTAGAAATGGATCATGTATAGATGTGAAATTCATACTCCTATAGTCAAAATAGACCCGAATGTCCTCGATACCCTTTTTTCTCTGTATTACTATGGGACTAGCCCATTCTTCTTCTTCAATCGGAAATATTAGGCTTGCCACAAGCATTTTGTCTATTTCTCTTTTGACCTTTTATTTTACGTTGGGATTGAGCGGATATGGTCTATGATTCATGCGTTGTGAGTCAGGATTTAGATTGATCTTCATCTCCCCCATGGTTCCTTTTATGACATTCAATTCTGAGAAGTTTTTTGGGAACAAGTCCTTCTATTCTCGCAATAGACACTCGATTTCATTCATGGCTTGCTCATCCCAATAATCCCCTATAGAAGCTATATTAGGATGCTCTTTGCTGCCTATATATACTTTATGAAACTTTAGAGGATGGGTATAGGTGCCACTAGTATGACTGGGTGTAGTATCATGGATTTCCATAATTCCTACAATTTCTTTGATATTGAAGTTTCTAAGTTCTTCTACTTCATTGGATTCTTTCGGGCCTTTATCAATTTTACAATAAGCTAATGGTATTCCGATAGGGTTGTGGTCTCGATTGGACTGAAGAAGATGGACATGATAATAATATACTACTAGGCTTGATATGTAATTACAAACATTAGTAAATAGTATCTCCTGAATTCTTTGAAGGACTAAGTGAAGCTCATGAGACTTACAAGTAAAGGATAAATCCCTGCAAAATTTGTCTTTTAAGGTTTGCAAACAACTCATTTGTCTTCTGGTATCTTCATGAATGTAATAGGTTTTTTGAATCACACCTAATGAGTGGAAAAACCAGTGAACCCATAGCCAAGAGGGTACTTGCGCAATTTTCCATTGCTTCATGCAATGCTCAACATGCATTATGGGGTCAGACTGCCCATTGAATAGTTACGCACCATGAAAATATGTGTTTTTCTTAGTTGTCACTTGATATCTTCTGCGAAATTTGTATCAAATGGCTCTGTTTGTTTCCTCCAAATCCATAAGTGAAGTTCTATGAGTGGCCCACCACCTAGGTGGGGTATCCTTCAAATCTATATCCAGAACTGAGATCCTTTGCTATGGCACAAATTTTTCATCTATATCAATGAGAGAGCTATTCAAATATGAATTACAATCATATGTTGGGTGATTACTCATCTCGGTCCCAATCCATCTCATTTCCCTTATAGTTGCACAAAGTCTTGAAAATATTTCGTATGAACCCTGCTACCAGCTATCAAAAGCTAGTTTGGAGTCCTCCTCAACTACATGTATACTCCACCAACTTACATAGACATATCCAATGGGGTTGATGTAAATTGGCCTCATCCCTGTTTTTATGGTGTATAATTGGTCGAGAACTTCTGATTCCATGTTATTATCCACTAGCTTAATTTATCTAGGTCCCATGTATGGATCTAAGGGTTGGACTACTTTTACTCCATCTTATTCAAACATCATAGTGTCCCTCTTTAAGTCAATGCCAACATAGTTTTCGTAGGCCTAGTCGATCCCTAACAAGGTAGGGTAAGGGTATTTGTGTCCCGTGATTTCAATCACTTCAAAATCGATGGTCATTTTAACTCCTGCAACATATAATTTCACATATTCTAGCCATCCCACTGAAAAAATGCAGTATTGATTTTCCATTATCAGTTGGATGGGTGAATAGATTAACTGAGGTTTTCATAAAGCCTCCCACGCATTTTTGGGTAATATATTGACATCTAATCCTAAATATAGCATGACATTTAATTTTGAAGTCACATAATTGGGCTTTTGTTGGTAGCCAATAATCCCATTAATTTTTTATCACAATTAAAATCACCACAAAATGATTATACCTTTATGTAGCTGCCACCTCCTTAAATTTATGAACATGCATGTTTATGATCCTCTTAGCGATTATTGAGCTAAATTTATCTTATGATTTTTTCACTGGATTTTCATTTGTTTTGTTTTTTAAATTCATGACCGTAAGCATGAATTTAAATAAAAACTTGGTTTGGGATTTATATCTTCTACCTAAGATTTTCAATTTGAAGGCATCTTTATATTGCTAAGATTCAAGTTTTATGATTTCATTAATTAAACTGCCACCACAATCTTTATGTGTTATGGGTCTCATGACTTGGCTGATTCCTTGAAGTGTATAAGCACACAAAACCCATGGCTCAACCCAAAAGTCATTTCGGGATTTCATGTATCGAGTATTTCCGTGCAAGCCAACCTTGACTTCCCCGATCCCCGAAATCCTAACATAAGAGACTAGCTCCTCTCTTAGCCTCCATCCATGTGACCTTTTTCCATGACATAGGGCCAACCTATGAAAGCGTGTCGAGATTTTTCATATTGGGATTTCCTGATGTGATTCACCTCTCTTTCCCCGATCCCTGAAATCCCTATATAAATCACTTTAGATCAACAATCCTGATTTGCCCATGATCCAACGGTTGAGATAAAATCTCAATTTCGCATATTGGGATTTCTCGGTGTTATTCACCTCACTCTCTCGATTCTCGAAACCCCAAAATATAAGTGTCTCGGATTGATGGCTCATAGCCTTTCATGATCCAATGGTCAAGATCGAATCGTGACTTTGTGTATCAGGTAATTCCATGCGAGATGTTTGAATTCCAATCCCTAACCTCCGAACTCCCGATGTTAGATCAATGGTCCCGATCTCTCCTTCGTGAATTGGGACTTTGCATTTCACGAAGTTAGAAATTTTCTTGTCTCCCTTCTCTCGATTTTAGATTCACTGAAATACTCGTGCGTCAGATTGACAGATCTCAACTCCCCTAAACCAACAACCTAGATCTTTTCTCCCAAATCGAGACTTTTTATTTTGTGACTTTTCATTTTGGTACTTTTTGAAGTTGCTTATCTCCCTTCTCCCGATTCATGATTCCCCAAAATACTCATGCATCATATCGATGACTCTTAACTCTTTGTAATCCAATGACCTAGATATTTTCACCTGAATCAAGACTTTTCATTTCGATACTTTTTTAGGAGGATTCCTCTGTTTCTCTCGATTCCCTATTTCCTGATGTCTGCTCTAGATCAACAACCCACAACTTTTCATGATCTAATGGTCGAGATTGAATCACGGTTTTTCATATCGGGATTTCCTGGTGTTATTCACCTCACTCTCCCGACTCCTAAAACCTCGAAATATCAGTGCCTCAGATCAATGACTCACATCCTTTCGTGATACAAGGGTCGTGATCACATCGGGATTTCGTGTTTCATGATTTTTTCTCAACTATGATCTTGACTTTTCCTATGTGCGAGTTAGCTAAACATTGTCCTCTCACCATGTGTCCCACGATCTGACGGTCCATATTCCTTCTTCAAGAACATTGTTTCAAGGATTTTCCATTATTGTGAGCATAGGTAAAATGTTTGGTAGCTCAAAATGATTTACTTGAACAAGGAAACCAAGAATTGTTGTGCAAAACGAGCAAACAAGAGACTCAAAAGATCCAGGAATTTAGTTCAATGAAATCATTAATTGAAAAACTCTCTGATCCTTCGATTTCTAATTTCTAAATGGTAGAGGTAATTTGTTTGATTTTATTTTATTTTTATGAAAGTCAAAATAGGAATACTTAGTTTTGATTTTGTTTTTGTTAATAATAAGACCAGTTAAAGAATCTATGATTCTGTAGCCAGACTATCTTTTAAATAACAGTTAGTATTTTTTCCTGAATATCAAAGTTGTTTTTTTATCCACATGAAATTGATGATTATGATGTTGATTGCATGGAGCAAACATCTTGGATAATAGTCTCTATTATTCAGTAGTTTCTATCTTTTATGTTAAAAACTATGTTGTATAGGGGTGGTTTCCAATTGTACTATTTTTGAAAAAAAAAAAAATTTTTTTGGGGGGGGATTACACTCTATCTTGCATGATAAGAGTTGTGAATCCAAAAATAGTTTAAATAGTGATCACTATTAATAGTGAATCATCTTTGATTGGAACAGATTATGGACATGTAATTCCTAAGACTATATGGACAAGTGGTTCACATTTCATCTTTAGACCAGCCTAACACTATTCCATTTATGTTTTTCCTCTTATATTATGGAATATCGATATGTTATACAACTTTAGTCTCATTAACATATGCTGTTTCATTTTATTCAGTGCTTTAAATTTTGTCTATAACTTGTTTTTTCATATATTATATCTGTGATTGTTATTTCAACTTTAATATCATGGTTTACGCTTGATGTTAAGTTGATGTATCAAATGAATGCTTCACAATAAAATTTATTTTACTGTAATCATTCATCATTACAAGGTCACTAGATCTATATTTTTATTACTCTATTCTTATATCCTTACTGCCAATAAACACCTTGAGTTTATTTTGGAGATGTTAGTACAAGCCTGCCACATATTCTCTCATAGAAAAGATAGCTAGAATTTTGGATTTCACAGGGATATAGACACAGTATGAGACTAATCTCAGGTTAGTTTTATTCGAATTCAATTTATGTTATTAGTTTATTTATTAGTGAAATAAGACAATTTAAATTGGCTATGACTATTATTTTGTTCTTTTTTAAGTTTACGCTTTATTAGTTTTTTTTTTTTAATTCTTAGATTTTAAATTATAAAACAGAAAATACAAAAATATGTGTTTTCT
>CBVK0103636871.1:0-12450 GCA_900067695.1 Picea abies | reverse complement strand
TTTTCAAGGCGTTGAGTACTTTTTCTGAGTTTTTTCTATGCTATATTGATATTTGGTTCTTAACAGAGGGTGAGTACTTTCACCTTGAGTTGGATGCATTGCTTGCAATAAAAAAAAGGGTTGACTACTTGGCTAAAATGGATAAATCACAATATCAATCCTATGAAAACTAGAGTGTTCTTTTGTAGATTTATTCCCATGCATTTCAGGTAAAAGCAACAAAATTGTGGCTTGGTAGTTGGAATGGAGTGCCACCATGCAAATAACCTATTTTCCAATTTTGGTGGGTGTATATCCCTTGTGTGTGTGAGGCAAGGTGTTTGACTTTTGGGAATTTATTTCCCTCTATCATCAAAGGGATAGACATGTGTCCTACAAGCCAAGTTAGTTTAATTGGACCTTAATAAGATATCTTATCCTTTAGTTAATTTTTTTTCAAAAGAAGAAAAAGTGTAATTCTATTCATTCAAAGAGAACCAAATTACATTTTGAATGTGCCAGAAGCACACCCCAATCATGGGTAAAGTGAGCAGAAAATAGAAGCTCGAGAGGGACCATAAACAAGCTAATAATCTGCTGAGAAGAGTACAATAATATTAACTAGGAAAAAACAAGACAAGTGCATGCCCCTCATAAGGACATCAAAGTATTACCCAACATTGCACACCCTGACCGGGAACCTCAAAGCTCTGGCCCAAAATCTCTTCTAAAATGAGGAAGATAAAAGACAAAAAAATCACGGTGCCTCTTCCCACAAACACTGCACGCCCAAAACTAGGACCACAAAACAGTGGCCCAGAGTCATGCGGACTAGATCTGGCGAAGAAAAGGGAAAAAAACATCCCCAGGAGAAGTGGAGAGAACGACCAATCCACGCCCACAGTTGTGTGCAAAAGTATCCACCACTACCTGAGGCAAGAGAAATCCCACACACAAACTTCGTCGAACAGAAAGGAAAGCAACAGCTAAAGAAAAAGAGTTGAAATGAGCCCCAGAGATAAGGTACCAAGAACAAGACTCCCAGATATGAGATTGGAGGCCAAGAGAAAACGATGGAGAAGAACCAGAGCTTGGAGCTCTTGTCGCATTGACCAACAAATCCATTTCTGCCAACAACCAAATCTGCAACCACCCGATGCTAGAAAACTCTGAAAATGCAGCACCACTAGTGCATGCGAGTAAGATCAAGGAAATCAATATCGAAATATGAAGATGGGGGAGACCAACGCCCGGCTGTGAAGACCACACAAACGCAAAAAGGACTAGGGATGTGGCTAGCAAAACCCTAGCCGCAGAGCCCGACCTCCTATCCATATTATCCTTTAGTTATTATAATATATGTTTGTCCCAAATGTTGTATTATAGTGCACAGCAACAGAACAAGTTAGCAACAAAAAATGTAAATTCTCTCTCTGCATATGGAAAGTGCACATACCAACAAGTTGTTTGAAGCATCACCATGGCCAAAACAACCATCCTTAATGCAATAATCCCACATTTCACCTTTATCACATTTGTGTATATGCTCCATCAATTTCTATTCTCTAGGTTTTCTTCAATATCTACTTGTTAAAAGGATTGCAACCTCAATCGTTTCCTCTGATCAAATCCTTAACTTGCCAAAAATATCAAAATAAGAAATAGGAAATTGTATTAAAAAATAAATAGCAATGTAATTGAAATAGTCAACATTCCACATGTTATCTACTAGAGGGGGGTAGGGTATGTACACCTTTGTAGACTTTAGCAGTCAAATCGTTGCATCAAGGGGGTCCCTTGTCCCACAAACAAGGGGGGATCTCATACACCAATAGGGGGTCCCTTGTCCCACAAACAAGGGGGTCTCATACACCAATATGGTGTTTGGCTGAAGGGGTCTCTTGTCCCACAAACAAGGGGGGATCTCATACACCAATAGGGGGTCCCTTGTCCCACAAACAAGGGGGGATCTCATACACCAATAGGGGGTCCCTTGTCCCACAAACAAGGGGTTATCATACACCAATTTGGTGTCTGGCTAAGGGGGTCCCTTGTCCCACAAACAAGGGGTTATCATACACCAATTTGGTGTCTGGCTAAGGGGGTCTCTTGTCCCACAAATAAGGGGGAGTCTCATACACCAATAGGGGGGTCCTTGTCCCACAAACAAGGGGGTCTCATACACCAATTTGGCGTCTGGCTTGGCTTGGTCGTGACCTTAAAAATATATTATTATTGTTATTATTATATTGTGATAAGGACCAATAATACCTTAAAATTAGTTGAAATCTTAAATTTTAGATTCATTTTCAAGGAAAATATCAGGGGCTAAATTTAGTCCAAGGGCTAATTTTTCATGTTTTTTTTTCCAAAAAAAAAAATTGTTTTCTATTTAAAAAAAATTATTCACCCAAATTCTATAGGATAAAAGTATTTTACTCTAAAATTTACCAAAATTTCTTAGAAACTATATAAACTCCTAAAAAAAAAATTTTAATATTTTTAAATATTTTTAAAAAAATCTTGCTAAACATTTTATAATTGAAATTTTAAAAATTAATAAAATTAACAAATATTTCTATATGTTAAAATAAATCCTTCGTCTATATTAAAAACTTTTTCTCTTTTCATATTTTCATCCCACCATAGAATACATAATATGTAAAATGTGATTTGTCCAACTATATTATTGGTGTACTCATATTCGCTAATAGTTTTTGCCACCTTGTTTCCTATGAACCTTGTTCTTCGTTTACATACATGTGTTTTCATTTATTTAGATTTTAGATTACTTTTGGTCATTTAATAGATTAAAGTTCTTGGAATATTTTTAAACTATTATTAAGAAAAATATTTTATATTATTAAGAAAAGCATTTTATAATTTAAATATTAAAAACCAACAAGTTGTTTGAAGCATCACCATGGCCAAAACAACCATCCTTAATGTAATAATCCCACATTTCACCTTTCCGACATTTGTGTATCTGCTCCATCAATTTCTATTCTCTAGGTTTTCTTCAATCTCTACATGTTAAAAGGATTGCAACCTCAATCATTTCCTCTGATCAAATACTTGACTTGCCAAAAAGATCAAAATAAGAAATAGGAAATTGTATTAAAAAATAAATAGAAATGTAATTGAAATAGTTAGCATTACATGTGTTATCTACTAGAGGGGGGTAGGGTATGTACACCTTCGTAGACTTTGGCAGTCAAATCACTGCATCGAGGGGATCCCTTGTCCCACAAACAAGGGGGGGTCTCATACACCAATAGGGAGTCCTTTGTCCCACAAACAAGGGGCCTCATACACCAATTTGTTGCCTAGCTGAGGGGGTCTCTTGTCCCACAAACAAGGGGGGGTCTCATACACCAATAGGGGTCCCTTGTCCCACAAATAAAGGGGGTCTCATACACCAATGTGGTGTTTGGCTAAGGGGGGTCTTTTGTCCCACAAATAAGGGGGGGTCTCATACACCAATATGGGGTTCCTTGTCCCATAAACAAGGGGGTCTCTTACACCAATTTGGCGTTTGGCTTGGTCGTGACCTTAAAAATAGATTATTATTATTATTATTATTATTATATTTAAAAAAAAAATGTTTATGGATAAATACAAATTTTACAATGTTAAACTATATTAGATAATTATTGAACTATTAAATAATTTTAATTATTAATTCATTATTGATAAGTATAAAATTCTAATTTTTTTCCAATAGAAAATTTGCTCAAAATTATATTAGTGTATAATTTTTTTTACATCTTCAAGGATTCTTGATCATTTTTTACCTCAACTAATCCAGCTAGTCGCTATTATGTCACATATCCAAAATAGATCCATCTAGACACTATTTTGTCACACTAACAATCCAAAAAGGATATTTTACAAAAACTCTATAGAAAGATAATGCTAACATTAAAGTAGTTATCTCCACAATATATATCAAAACAAAACTTTGTTCCAAGTATTCAAAAACCTGAACCGACGCAGGGCAAAGTAGAATTAAAAAAGTTTTATACGTGTTTGAGGACCTGTCGTCCCGCTTTCCCATGTGAAATAAGTTAATCTACCTTTCGGTTCCAAGAGTGCTTGTTTTGATAAGTAATCTTCTTCCTTATTGAATTCCCTGAATATATGATGAAAGTAAATTCCTTGAAATATAGTAGTCAATTCCTTTGTTTTGCGCTTCCATCCTTCAATGTCGATAACCTGGAACTTACCTTTGTGATTTAACCAATCAATAACAACCTTTGAGTCCCCCATTAACTGTAACTTTTGAATATTCCAATGCTTTGCTAGTATAAGAGTGGCCCATACACCCATAAGCTCAGCATTTGTGTTTGTTCCATGCCTACAGTTGATATACCATCTGTATATAGTCGACTCTGGAAACTTTATGACTCCCCCAACTCCACATATCAAGCTACCTGTTATGGATGCCCCATCAAAACATGCAATAGTGTAACCATCAATCTGTGTAATCAGACAAGTTCTTATGGTGATCAATGTTTGACATTGAGGAAGTTTGTTGAGCAATCCAAGTATCTTATATACCACTGCCAAAACCGAGGGATCTTTCTCATCAAAAAATACTTTGTTTCTCTCAAGCCAAATAAACCAACAGGTAAGTTCAACAAACTTCTTTGAAACAAACTTGTCCTTCATCCAAGAGGCTATACATTCGGTTAGTGAAGTTCCAACCCAAGATTTTTTAATTTGAAGAGAATGTGTAATTTTGGCCCAAACTGTCTGAGTGAAGGTGCAATGAAGGAAAAGGTGGTTGACATATTCAGAACTGTGCTTGCAGAGAAACCAAATACCAGGTCCCTCCCAACCTTTTTCTTGTAGGAAGTCCTAGGATAGGATCTTATTTTCAGCTGCCATCGAGTTAAATAATTTAATTTTCAGTTGGAGATTCCATTTCCATAAATTTACCTTCCATCCATGCCAAATCAGATAATCCTGAGTAGAAATAAGGGTAGAATAAATATTTCCAACAGTGATGTTTCCCAAAGAGTCACCTCGAGTCCAAAGCAGAGTATCATTGGTCTCATAGAGCGATACACCAGCGCCCAAAAGATATTTAACATAGATTTTCCATTCAGAAGCTAGAATTCTAGATAATCCCAATTCCTCGTTGCTTATCCAAATCTTTGACAATGTAATGGGATCCCGACCTACTGAGGCTTATGCCAAAATAGTGATCATTTGTTGATTTAATAGAGTGATAAGCTCTTCCGAGAGAAAGGATATGTTACCTAAGCCTAAGATCTAATCTCTACCAATAGAAATGAGATGTCTCGATCCTGGGTGCCAACTAAGCCAATGTGTTATCACATGTACAGATCGCGTAAGACTAGTCCAGATTCCAGACGCAAAGTATTGGTTATGTGTTGCTAGCCTGAACCAGTTGATGATAGTAATGTTTGACAAATATTTATCCTTTAATAATTTATGCCAAATTTCGTCCTTCGTCGAAACCTGCCATAGAGTATTAATTGTCAAGGCCGTATTAAAATGTACAAGGTTTCAAAACCCCCAACCACCACTTTTCTTTGGTCTAGACAGAGTGTCCCACCTGCAAAGGTGATATTTTTGAGTATCTTTATGACCGTTCCAGAGAAAGTGAAACATCAGTTTTATGATCTTGTTTAATACAGTACGCGGGATAGCTTCCATAGACATCCAGTATACAGGTGGACCTTCTAGTACTGTTTTTACTAAAATGTATCTACCACCCAATGAGAGCCACCTGTTGCACCATAAAACGATCTTCTTTGTTAATTTGACCACTAACCACTCTGAATCGTCTACCCTATGTGCTCCAGTCTTTAGATAGTATCCCATATATCTAAAGTCGATAAAGAGATCACTAAAGTTATATGGAAGAAAGTTCTTCAAAGGAGCAAGTTCAATATCCGAAAGGCCTTCATAATGGACAGTAGTCTTCAATTGATTTACCATTAGTCCAGATGCTTTATAGAATAAACTGATAATTTTGTCGATTTCCCTCCATTCTTGTATGCTAGCCTTTGTCATAATTAGTACATAATCCACGAACATTAAATGAAGAATTTTAATCAATCGAGATACTTTTATACCTGTTAGTGTGCCTTCACTAAAGTTGTTTTTCAGTAATATACTGAGACCTTCCATAACCAAGATAAAGAGCAATGGAAATAAAGGACAACCTTGTCGCAATCCCCTGTCACTTCTGAATAAATTTGTTGCCTCACCATTGAGTAATACTGCATAGGATGTATATGTAATGCAACTCATGATCCAATTTGTCATATGGATCCCAAAGCCCATGTTTAATAGTGTCAATCTTAAATGTTCCCAATAAATGCAGTCATATGCCTTTCTTAAGTCCAGTTTTAATATAAGAGATTTTATTTTTTTCTACTTTATGTTGTGTAGACTCTCATGAGTTGTGCCAATAGCATATTGTATCTGCCTTCCTTGTAAAAAACCCAGCTGTTCAGCAGAGAGTGACCTAGACAATATCGGTTTTATTCGATTAGCAATTATTTTTTAAATCACTCTGTAACATAGATTGCACAATGAAATTGGGTGGAAATCATCAAAGGTGGCTGGTTTATTTGTCTTCAAAATCTGAGTTAGGAATGTTGAATTTGAAATTCCCACAATTGAGCCTAGCCTTCTCAATTCATCCACCATCTCGAGGAGGTCTTCCCCAACTAAATCAAAAAAGAAGGTAAAAAACTCAGTCGTCTAGTCGTTCGGCCCTAGACTCTTATCTTTTTTGAAGTGAAATAGAACTTCCTTTAATTCCTCCATTGTAACTGGGTTGTACAGTGTACAAGATTCATCAAAATTTAGCATCTAGGGGAACAACTCAGTTATCTTGACTTGTTCAATAGTATTGGGGATGATTGGGGCCTTGTAAAAATTTTGGAAATAAAGAACCACTTCCTCCTTTAATTATTCTTGCTCATATATTATAACTCCATTCCCATCGGTGATCTCCCAAACATGCTTTTGGATCCTACTATGGCTAGCATAATTGTGGAAAAAATTAGTATTATTGTCCCCTCTTTCCAACCATATGGCCCTGCTACGGAGTCTCCACTGGTCTTCGACCCCTCTTAATATATTATTTCTGGTCTTCGACCCCTCTTAATATATTATTTCTTTCAAGTTCCATCTGTCGGAGAAGTTTTTCCTCTTCAAGATTTGCAAGATCACCGACCAATCACATAATTGAGTCCTTTATACCAGATTCTAAAGTCATCATTTTTTCTTTGTCCCTGGAAATACTTGCTTTATACCATAGTTTTGTATTTGACTTTAGAACTTTTAATTTCCATACTAGTATGTTTTGTCTACCACCCTCGGATAAGAAGACAGGATCCTTCCAAATCTTATGAACTAAATCCACATATTCTTCATCATTTAGCCAATGGATATTTAGTTTGAATGGATAGGCCTTGTAATAGGGTGGAATCTCCAACTGTAATAAGACATGAGCATGATTAGAGATATATGGAAACTCAACCCAAGACCTATATAGGCCAACAAAAGTTAATAAATATTCAGAGACAAGACATATGTCCAATCTCCTGGCTACAACTTCATTTCCAGAACGACCATTCAGCCAAGTAGGGACCAATTTAGTCGGTTTGATGTCTATCAACTTTTTAGACAGAAATAGATCTCTATAATAATCATCTATCAATCCAGTCACAGTGTATCCTCCCTAGACCTCATCTAAGGAAAATACAATATTCAGGTTGCCAGCAACGATCAAATTTTTAATATCCAATAAACCATTATCTACCACTGACCGCGAGAAGAGTTTATTTGCCATGCACGGGCCATATATATTAAGCAGAGCTATCTCCCGCTTATTTTTATAACACTTGCACGTTAACAGAATACCACCAATAGTAAGATAAAGCGCCAGTTCATATAAATTTGGATCCCAAGAGACTAATAATCCCCCTGAAGTACCCATGGAATTTACAGCACACGAAAACCAGGAGGGACACAAATGGTGCATGAAATATCTTGCTTTTTGTGCATTAACCAAAGTTTCCTGAAGAAAAAGTTTGAAAGGATAGGCCTTGTAATAGGGAGGAATCTCCAACTGTAATAAGACAGGAGCATGATCAGAGATATATGGAAACTCGACCCACAACCTATATATGCCAACAACCAATAATAACTCTTTAGAAACTAGACATCTGTCCATTCTCATGGCTACCGCTTCAAGTCCAGAACGTCCATTTTGCTAGGAACCAATTTAGTCGGTTTAATATCTATCAACTTTTTGGACAAAAATAGATCTCTGTAATAATTATTTGTCATTCTAGGCCAAGTGGATCCTCCCCAGACCTCTTCCGAGGACAATATAATATTCATATCTCTAGCTATGATCAAATTCTTAATAGCCAAAATACCATTGTCTGCCACCGACCACCACAATATTTTTTGGTCCATGCACGGGCCATATATATTAAGCAAAGCTATCTCCTGCTTACCTTTATAACACCTACATATTAACATAATACCACCAATAGTAAGATAGGGAGCCAATTCATATAAATTAGGATCCCAAGAGACTAATAATCCCCTTGAAGTACCCACAGAAATTACAACACACGAAACCCAGGAGGGGTGTAACACGTGCATGAAATATCTTGCTTTATGTGCATTAACCAAAGTTTCCTGAAGAAAAATAATTTATGGTCGAGAATGATCCAAAAGTTGTCGAACAGAGGCAGTTTTGAGGGTGCCTCCAATCCCTCTTATATTTAATTATAGTAATAACATCACTTAGCCCGCACCAAGGATTTCATTGCTCTAAGATCCCCACTATCAATGGAGGAAGGGATTGAGTCATTTGTCTGGGAAGATAATACCGCCATTTTTTTCCGAGTGCTTCGGGTCTTTACAAGAGAGTGTTCTATAACAAGGCTTCTTGACCAGGCAAATTCTTTCCCATTCTCTTCGGTATGGGCCCGAGAAGTATTATCCCCAGACTCTGATGAAGAATCAATGATAGCCTTACCCAAATAAGTACGCAGTTTGATAGAAGCGTTTGTATCTTAAATGTAAGGGATAAATGAGTCCAGTATCACACTGAGATTGGACTCATCCTCCTCTGATTCTCTATACCCAGGCTCCATCATGGTATCTAACATCTCCGGTGGAGATTAGGCAGGGTTAGTTGCCAGAATCCTTGAACTACATAGCTGAGGTAAGGTTCACTGAAATGTCAATGTAGATGTATTAGCTTGTGAAACAGGAGAAAGTGAAGGTAGTACCCCAGAACCCAAGGCTGGGGAATAATTCAATACTTGTGGACTCACCAAATCCACCATAATAGGTTCATTAGTGACTGTGTCACCCTCATTATGCCCCTTAGATAAGGTAGTAGATAAAAGACGCCAACGCGAATTATCCAAGGCGTCCTTTTCCTAGAGCCATAATGATGAGTATAATGTGGGACAAAGATTTTTAACTTACTTGTAAGAGATGGCATAGACTCCGTCTAGCTACCTGACTCAGGACCATAGTGTATAGGCTTGCTTCCATAGGATTCCAACTCTGTAATGTAATTGGGAGGGTCTTTTTGTAATAGAGTGTCCTCCGACGATTCTTCTATCACCTTACCAGTGCACTCTCACCAAAGATGGCCTGTGCAGTGACACCAACTACAACGGAAGGGTATTCCAAGATAGTCCAGTCGCTGTATAAAATGGTGACCCCTCCATTATATATCTAAAACCTTAGGTAGCCCTCCATGGATATCCATTTTCACAAAAAATTTCCCATTTTTCTAGAATAATTTTCCAAAGTCTGTGAATCCAGTGTAATATATTTCCCCAAAGCATCTCCAATCGCCCGTAGCACATCTTCGTTCCACAAATGCATAGGTAATCCCAACAATAGTACCCACAGGTAACAGAACTAGAAATGTTCAGTCAACAGGTCAAAGGCAACTCACCACCTTTTCAGCATAAGGCTGCTACCCCCATGAACCCAAAACGTATTCAGTAAAAGGGACACATCTTCCGGGGGTATTAGGACAGAATGGGAGCCCAATTTTTTTTCAATCCAGGCCGATACAGGCCCTTTACTCAAATAAGTATAAGAGAATCTACCTACCAAGCCATAAAGGGCCAATCTACAGGTCTCTTCAAGGCCCACGTCTGAACCCAACACCATTTTCTTAACCTTCCTATTAGCCTTCCACACCTTCCTCCTAGTACCAGTCGGGTTTGAAGTTTTGTGGGTTTTCCGCAGTCTATCCGACGCGAACCCTCCCTTATCACCCAACTATGTATCATGAACAGTCTACAGCCCTTTCGTTGGAAGTGTCTGACCCTTAGCTATAGGGGAAAAGGTGAAAGGACTAGTAGAATAAACTGAATCCTGGGTGAAGGTAAAGTCTGGTGCAAAGGTCAGTTTCGATGCAGTAAAGCCTGGTGTCGTGGTCATTTCAGGTGCAGTGTGGGTTAAAGAGCCAGGTACACCCCCCAATGAATAAAACTTAGTGAAAAGACCCCCCTATTGCCACTCGACCTCGTCCTCTGCACTCATTAGTGCCATGATATTTTCTTCTAAGTTAATATCAGCTTGGGTTATCATGAGACCACCACCTATTTAGCACTGAACTGTGTATTTAAATCGGTTCAATTTCCTAGACAGGAAATAAATGTTGGAAGCTGGGCCTAGGATCCCAATATAAATTTGTCCTGAAATGTAATAACTCTAACAGTCGCTAAATAAATAAATGAGGACAAGCTAGAGCTAAAACGGAGAAGTGATTAGTATACTCTACGCAAAGTATACCCGAATCCAAAAACCAATCTAATGACCAACATACCCCTAAATAACTGTAATACTAAGTAGTGAAGAGCTAGTAGTATCCTCATCGTCCATTCTCCGCCAAGTATAACGCTAGTCAATCCTTACAATATAAAAAAAACTCCTTCCCAGTAGTAGAGTATTCGTCATTGATGGAGCTAAACCATCCTCATTTCTCACCCAGTTGTAGAGCCCTACTCAAATTCCTCCCTAGTATAAAATTCTAATTTCTAATTAGTAAATATAATAAGCAAAATCTGTATTAAAAAAATTAACATCAAATTGTGTAAATAATGTTAAAATAGATGCATTAAAATTAAATAAAAATATAATAAAAAAATGTGTTGATTTAAAATTTAGTTTGCAAGGTTAATAGCTTGAGATTTTTATAGTTAAATATTGGATTTGATATTTTTATTTATTTATATTAAATGGAGAAATATTCAATTAAATAATAAGATTAAATCTTTTTATGTGGTTTGCTATTATTGTGATTAGATAATATTTATTGAAACTATAATTTTACATTAATGAATTTGTTATTTTTAATGTAGATTTAGATTTACCACCTTTTAATAATATTGTTATTATAATGAAATTGTGTATTTTTTTTTTTTACCTTTTTTATATATGGGTATATCTGTGATTTTTGGCAATCTAATTTATTTAGTGAAGACTAATTCATAATTTTTTCTTTGTAATTCACAACACTCAATCACTTAAACTAACTCAAAAGACTAAATTGTACAATGTTATATTTAATATTGTTATTCCATTAATTCAAAATAATTCTTCTTGAAAATATTGATTTCTTCTAGCATTATTTTGAACTATTAAAATAACTAATTCAATGCATATTTAAACTACTCATTTAATTAAAATAATTATATTGAAAAAATGTGTTCACACTTTAGAGTTTAATTTAGGTGAAATGTATTAAATATGACAGTGGATGATTAATGCATTAATTTAGATGAAATGTATTAAATATGAGGGTGGATGAGTAATTCATTTATAAATTGAAAAGGAGAAAAAGTACATTATTGTTTTATATAATATATAAGTATTTGTGAGTAAATGATTTTATGTTAATTGGGTTTAACTTAAGTGGTTGAGAGGAATGATATCTTCTCCCTTGAATTCAATTCTCATAAATGTTATATTAAACTCATATATATATTAGAAAAAAAAAAAAAATTTATTTTAATTTTATATTTAAGTAATTAAAAAATCAAGTTTTAATATTATTAAATTTAGAATAAAATTAATGTATATTAATAAATTATATTATTAAAATTAATATTTAAAAAAATAATATTATTTAATAAAAAAAATTGTTTTTAAAGATTAATATTCCAATTTTATAAAAATTATATTTAAATAATAAAACTATAAATATATTGTAAGGGATTACATTATTGTAACATAAAAATCATAATTCTTATTAAAAAAAAAAAAAAACATTTGTAAATATTCATGATAATATATTTTTCTATCAATTTAACAATTTATTATTTTATTACTCCTTGTCGTAGGTATAGAGGGACTATAGCGATCGATAATTTGTTGACTACATATCAGTTTGTCCTTTGACCAGAAATATTTGCATAATACCTATTGTTGGAGCTA
>CBVK0103636858.1:0-15721 GCA_900067695.1 Picea abies | reverse complement strand
AATCTTTTTCCTTTTGAGTGATAGTATCTACTTTGTCAGAGTAATAACTGTAATCCACTTTTATATCTGAGATCAAATTTCACCTGACATGGACTTGACTTATATGTTGAACTTGGTTAGGATTCGGAACCCAAAATTGAACCTCAATCTCTTCCAAATCTAATTTTCTCCCTTAGTGATACATAGATTTTGGTGATACAATCTTTTTCCTTTTGAGTGATAGTATTACTTTGTCAGAGTAATAATTGTAATCCACTTTTATATCTGAGATCAAATTTGACTTGACATGGACTTGAGCTATATGTTCAACTTGATGCTTTAGATAATGGGTTGATTTACTCTTATGGTTAAGGATGTATATTTATAATGGTTTGGTTTTCTCTTTCAGTTAAGGAAATAGGAAGGTATTTAATGGAAACTTGAGCCTTTGCACAAGTTTAATGGAAACTTGATTTTATTGATACAATTGTCAGAGTAGTATTTGCCATTTTTTTTTACCCGAAAAGGAGTTGGTGTTGACATGTGTCAACGTTTTGGCTTTACATCCCTCCTATAATAGTGGGTCGGGTCGGTTCTCCTCTATATAGTGGGTAAATTCCTACTGAATTAGTTCTCTCTTTCGATTAAGGATGTCTATTCTATGTATAAAATGTTTTTTTTCATTGTTTCATTTGGAATTATTAGGATTAAAATATAAAAGTATCCATTATGATATTTTTATTAAAATATAATATTATTAATTATGAACTTAATATATTGTAATTTAATTTTGAAAGTAAATTTATTAAGTAAAAATGAAAATAATAAAACTAATAATAATAGATATATAGTTAAATGACTTTTTCAATAAGCAATAATATATAAAGAGGTGAATCTCATTGTAATAGATGTACCAATTACTCATTCATAATACTATATAGTGTTATTGTGATTATCTTTTTTTAAGCTCCGTTTTGTGAGTCAATCTTATCTAGACTTTCATCATTTATAGTGTTATTGTGATTATCTTTCTTTGAGATCAGTTATGTGAGTCAATCTTATCTAGACTTTCATCATTTAGTGAACTAACGCTTTTTATAATATGGTATTAGATAAAGGAAAAGTCTAGGACTCCAAAGCCATATCAAAAGTCTTGGATTTTTGAAAGATAAGGTTTTCACTCTTGCTACTTCAACAGTTTGAAAGCCATGAAGTATGTGCAAACATGAAGACTTGGGAATGCTACTAGCAGAGATGGATCCAGGGATCATTGACATAACACATTATTTTAATGAGACCAATGAGCCTGAATTGTTGAATTTCTTAAGCTCTTTATTATAGTAAGTTTACTACTCAAAAATTTCAAAGGAGAAAAGTACAAACATAAAGTCGCTTTTTAAGGCTCTTTATTGGTTTGCAGTAGTTTTTTATTTTCCCATATTTTTAAACAAATTTTACTTGGATTTTGTTTCTTTCAATGAAACTCCCCTTAGAAAAAATCATTAGTATCATTTTTCACACTTGGAAGGTAAAATTCAAATGCAATTAATGAGAAAAAAATAACAAAAATTTGTAGGGAATAATTAAAGGAACTAAAGCATAACCCACTCAAACTAATAAATTGATTGAGTGGAAAAACAAAGATGATAAAGTCAAGCCCATTATTTGTCATTCTCTTTCATATATGGAATTACATCATGTTGATCTGGAAAAGTCATTTAAAGAAATATATGATGAACTGAACAAGTTGTTTAGTGAAAAAGATGTAAACACAAAATTATGATTGACGTTTCAATGGTTTAGATTTAAAATTTATATTGAAACTAATATGCCCAACCATATAAATAATTTGAAATTGATTGTAAGGTAGATGACAAAGGTTGGTGCAAAGCTAGATAAAGAGGATGCCAAAAATAATTCGTTAAACAATTTGTCTTCCAAATATAATAATATTATTTTTACTCTCACTTAGATGTCTTCTTAATCTCTAGAAAACATGATTCCATCTCTCTCGTATGAAGAAAAGAGAACCACTGCAAGCAATACAAAAGGTGATACCCAACCTAAGACTGTATTATATTCAAGATACAATTGGAGTGTATCAATTAAAGATAAAGGTGAGAACATCATTAGCTCAAAATCTGCAATTCAAACTGCGTGAAAAGATAAAGGTGAGATGGAATGCCATTATTGCAAGAAAGTATGTCACGCAGTTTGAATTGCAGATTTTGAGCTAATGATGTTCTCAAGGGAAAAATCAAAGAAAACCACATGTAGAAAATGTATCAATTGCTAAAAGATCCAATAGATTTTAACAATGTTGATGACCTTATTGAAGATAAGTCATTTTATGCATTTTAAGAATCTCGGACCTTGAAAAGAAAAAAATATATATAATGTAGCTAAATCTTAGCATGGATGGTTGCTGAAATCATTCAAGAGTTTATGAATCTTGGGAATTATACTCTTAGAAGGGTCATGAGACAATTTGATGGACATTGTGGATGTACCTCAACATGGGTGGTTGTCCTATAATTTGAGAGATACATAATTCAAGAGTTAGACGAGGTAGAATCCGAGAACTCGGTATTTAATCTTGAGAGCTACACTTTTATGAGGCATCTAAATGGAGCTATACCTAATCCAATAATTGTTTTCATTGAAGAATGTTTGTCTTTGATGTTTTTTCTTTCATCCAATGTGTTTTATTTTCAATTAGTATGCTTTTCTTTTAGTAATGTAAGCCTTGATAGAGGGTTTTAGGATGTAATGTTTACGCTTGTAATAAAGTTGCTTTATGACTTTAGGTTATAGTTCCTTCTTTTTTGTATAAGGCGATCTATCCCACATTCATAACTGGAAATAACTTGTGTAATGAGTAATCATGTATAAGGAGGTAAACTCCATTGTAATATATGCACCCAATGTTCATTGATAATATCATACTGTGTTATTTTAAGTATCTTTCTTCTAGCTCAATGATGTGACTCAACTATATTTAGGATTTCATCGTTTAGTGATCCAGATCGTTTTGTAATACTTCGAACATAAGATATCATACTTATATATTAAATATTATGATTTTATATTTTGTCATTCGTCAATTATGATTAACAATAATCAATCATGGTAAAAAATCATAGATATGATTAATGATAGTTAAACATTAATAGTTATTGATATTAGTGGGTTAGGGGATTAGTCAATTAGGTGGTTAATGGGTTAGTAAGTGGGTCAAGGTTAAGTGGCATGGCAAGTGACTGACATTGACTAATAGTTGACATTAGTTAACATATCTTAACATGGGTTGGGGGTTATGGGTTAGTGTATTACTAAATCAATCATGGTCAACAATGATTGACTATGGCCAACCATGTTCATCCAAGTCAATTGTAGTCAAACAAGTCCAACAATGATCAATGATGCTTAATATGCTTAATGTGGGTGAAGACCAGATGGGTAATTAGGACCAGATGGGTAATTAGGGTTATTGTGTTAGCAGGTTTTGGGTGATGTGATTATCAAGTGAAGATGTTAATGGATTAGTAGATACATGGGAATGACATAAGTGGGTGAGCAAGTTAGGGGCTAGTGGCAATGTGGTTAATATGGTGAATCATAGAGATTACAATCTATACAGTCAATATGATCAACATAGGATTATAGTCTACATTAGTCAACATAGGTAAATATGGTTAGTGGGATACAAATCAATGGGTTACTAGATCAATCATAATCAATGATTAAACCATGATAGACTTAGTTAACTATAGTCAACAAGGATAAATGGTTAATGGGTAACTAAGGTTACTAGGGTTACTAGGTTAGGAGTTTGTGGATTATGGGATTATGAGGTAACATGATTAATGGGCTAGTGGATAAGAGGGAACACTATTAGTGACTGAGAAAGGTATGGGTTAGTTGGTCAATGTGGTTAATATGGTGAACACTAGGTGATTATATGAAGGGTCATAGGGGTCAAGGGTCAAAATGTATCAAGGTGTTAGTATGTTTATGCTGATAGTGTAATAGGGGGTTAATGTCTTTGGGATCACATTATGTGAAGAGGTGATTATATTACGGTTCATAAATATTATGGGGTATATTGCATCTACTATCATAGGAGTTAGTAACATGTTCAAAAATATTAACATGTTAAGGGATAATTGCATAAGAAGTCATAAGAATTAAGGGTCAATGTTTTCTCAAAATAATAAATGTTAACTATATAATATATTTCAAACTTGAGTGAGCCTAATAGTTAATAATTTGCATTTCCTCTTTGGAAATCATATGTTTGAATTAAAAAAGGGTATAGGGTATGTACTCCTCCGTAAACTAAATAATCAAATGATCACATAACATAACATTCCCTTATCCCATAAACAAAATGTCTCAAACACCAATTTAATGAAATTAAAAAAATATTATTGATAAGATATTCATTCCACATTATTATGAAAAGAATTCAATAATAATATACTTTTAATAACAATTTGATTTATATAACATAACAAAGTGACTTGAAAAAACAAAATGACGAAGGCTCCTTCTACCATTTTTGGCATTGTATATAAGAATGTATTTATTTTTATGGAATACATGCCGCATACAAACTCATTGGGTAATTCCCCGAATTCAAAGGATGATACTTAGGATAAACCTAGTTTTGTAGAAGTCCGAGGATTTGTCAACATAAGGTCCAAAGTCATTACAACAATATACTCATTAAGAGCTCAACATATCGCTTGCAAAAATTGAACTTGGATGGAGAGGGTAACAATAATTCCTCCCAACCATCTAAACTAAACCCAATTAATATATAATAATATATTTTATAATAATTAATCTGTCTTTATTTCATCGTTTATTTTTCTGAATTATCTCAATCTGCCCTCATTATTTTATTTTTAATATTTTAATAATTTAGTTTAGATATCTTATATCCACTATTTTAATATTAATTTAACATTTTTGATCATCCAATTTTTTCCCAATATTTATTATATTTAGAATATATTATTATTATTTTATAAAAACTAACCACTTTATTATTTATATATTTAAAATTTTGTATTTTATTTTACAAAAATGTGATTAGATATTTCAATTACTATTAGTGAAATGTCTAGTGAAAAGATTAAAACATTTAGATTCAAACACAATACAACTCCAAAATAAATTTACAATCATATGATTGAAATTTTCTTATAAAAACACATATATGATTATAAAAACATATATAATTATATATTAGTTTTTATAATCATATATGATTATATATTAATTTTTATAATCATATATGATTATATATTAAATTTTATAAACATATATCATTGAAATTTTCTTATATGTGTGGAGGGTGTTTTATGAAAGTGATGCCCTTCCATGTGAGTCACATCCATGGAGGAATGAAGTAGCGTTGTGAGCCCCTACACATCACTGAATCGATGTTGTGGCAAGGACTGAAGTGTTGTGAGCCCCTACACATCATTGAATCGATGTTGTGGCAAGGACTGAAGTAGTGTTGTGAGCCCCTACACATCACCGAATCAATATTGTGGTAGGGACTTATGTAGATGTCCAATATTTATGATGGTGGGGGCTCAATAAGCTTCCCATTGGCTCGTAAGTAGAGCCACCTCGCACAAATCTTCAAATTGCTCTCCCTATTATGTTGAGGTCAAACAACACACGTACCCAATGACAGTGACAATTATCTTCATTATGGTTGGATAGTCTAAACTTGGTGGAGTCACCTCATCTGAAACATTTACACTTGCAATATATCAGCAAGTGGAGTCACCTCAATTGAAACATTTACACTTGCTCATACATGCAATAACTTTAAGAAACTTCATCCCTCTAATGACATAGATATATAACCAATCCTAAACCTCAAATCTTGATTTTTCCTCGTAGTGGATGGATGAGAGAGAGGCAAAACAAAATGCGCATTGTTAACACTTATGTTACATTTGACAAGTGCATTGGTCTCGTAATTAGTTTTCCTTTTGTATGTTTATGTTTTTGTTTTGTGGTTTATAATATCCAAATATTCAATATTATATTTCTATTAAATATTTAAACATTTCCTAGTTTTTGTAGCCAAGGTAAGAAGAGGGCACAAAACTCTATATTTGGCATTTATAGTCAAGATTTTATCAAGAAACTAACTCTCTTAAAAAAGTGATTTACAACAACATTTTATTTATTTTCTCTCATGGAACCTTTTAAATCAATTTACAACAAGGAGATTTCATATATTAATCTACAAAATCGGATCTTACATCAATGGCAACACATGTTCCAACAACATACACAAGTCATGCAACAATAGACTCAAGCTATTTTAGAATTGGTGGAGAATATCGATGATATGAATGTTTGTAACCTTTCATCTGCATGTTCTTCTATAACACATTGGAACCCTTAAGTAACATTGCCTTAGTTTGTTGGTGAGTTTAATGAGGGGCAAGTTAATAACTGGATTAAAGCATTCTCCTCATATTTTAAATGAATTAAGTGACTCCTAGAGCATGATATTATTTCATTATTAGTCTAAGGGTCAGTAGCTCAATGATGGGAAATAGTCTAGCATTGATGGGATAGGGGTTCATATTTATGTGTAGAAATCAAGGATAGGGCTTCCATCTACACTTATATTGTAATTACCTATTGTGATGACTTGTGCACAATTTTACATGAGCATTTTTATCCTACATGATATAGTGAAGGTTTATGGGCATGATGGCTTCAGTTGCAACATTTTATAATCTAGATAGTGAAACAATATATTCATGTCTTCTCCAAAATATAGGTACAAATATCTAATTATGTTCGAGAGAAGGTATTAATTGTGAAATTTAATTATGGTTTATTTCCCTAGTTGCATAATAAAGTGGCTCTAGTCTCGAGTGTGTCGCTCTCTAAATATTTTCAAAATTCTCTTACAATAGAAAATAAATTAGGCAAGTTTTCATTTACTTCATGTTATCCTTTCCATCCAACGCCATCCCCCACAACGACCTCTTTCCATTTTGCATATCCACCTACAACTATTTACTATTATAGTTTGTTAAAGACCACTTTACACAACACTAAGAATTGTCATTCCCTAGACTGTTCACACATTGTTAATACCTTATTTATTGATCCCCATCCAACTCCTCTTGCTACAACTCCTCAAGAACTAATTGATGTGTCCAACCCTACTAAATTAGATCCTTGCCTCATGATTATGGAATTCCATTACACTCTTATTGATAAAGTGTCCCTCTTCACTCACAATTGTCAAGTGAAGGATTGTAGGGTTAAGTTGGTCCTAGACAATGGGAATCAAAAGAATTCAATCTCATTTTATCTTGTGAAATAATTCTACCTCCTTGTCATTCCTCACTCACAACCATATCGTCTAGGCTAGGTCACAGACAGCTCTAGATCATTGTTGGTATCATAGAATTGCATGGCCACATTTTCTATAGACCCACTTTTCCATGATATGGTGGTGTGTAATGTTTCCCCTATTAAATGTGTAGAGATAATTCTAGGTACACCCAACCATATTTATTGCTTATCCCAATATGATGCCAACGCCAATTCATATACCCTCATTAAGGATGGATTCCTTTATCATTTTCCTTTAGGTACCACTTCTACATAGGCACGTCTCTATGCTTACTCCAATTCCTGAGAGCGGGTTCTTTCACTATTCTTAGAATGGATTCAACCCTCGGATCCACCACTATATGAAAAAAAAAAAACCTCTGTTTCTTCTCGATCCTGCTCCAATTCACTGTCACTTGACTGAGTAAATCTTCAAATCTTGAGGATCATCAATTCCTTTGATGATCAAATTCTAATCATTTTTACATGAGGGTTTTAACACAGTCTAAACCCGAACCAACACACAATTCTGACGAGTCCAATCTAGACTTTTTCTCATTCAACACAAGAACACTTAATAGTGGAAGGAATTCCATATTGACACAGAGAGTCATAAACACAAATTTTTATTAATGAACTTACATACATAGTTTTACAAAGAAAACATTTATCTATCTAATTCATACTCTGAATCTCTAATGGCTTGATTTTTAGTAATCGGCCTTTCCTTGGTCTTGACACGATTCTCCAATAAATTAGCCACCCCCACATGCCTGATAGGGAACCCACTCCCATGGAAAATCAAAAGACCCCTTAGGCCTAATCAACAAGGTTAGCTTAGGAGGCAAAATGCCCTTGCATCAGACTCCCAGGATTAAAATGTTTCATGATCTCCCGATCATGAGTCTTCATTTGTTGAAGTCCTCCTGGATCCCAAAGCTTATGTTGTTGTTGTCTTCTTGCTTCACTAGTCTACTGTATTGTTGTTGCCTGCAACTTTTGATTGGTCTTGTTGATGCAAATCTGCAAAATCAACTTTGACTTGTTGTTGATTGTCTTCTTTTCTTCAGTGTGCCCTCTCTAAGACATCTTCATCATCAGCATCCTCATCTCCTCAATTTCCATTTCCAATTTGTCTTTTTGTTGGTACACAACATTTCTGCAAACTTGTTGTTGTTCACTAGCCATTTGTTGCATTTCTTCTTCTCTATATCTCCATCTAGAAATGGTTGAGATATTCAATTGCCTCTCCAAATTCCTTGTGGAAACCTGAATTATATCTTCAAGATTCTTACCCTCATCTCTATTTCCTTTAGAAAACTCTGCATTCTTTCCCTGTTCAAACAAACAATTAGTTTGAAAGGGAAAAACCTCCTCTTCAATCCTACAACTAAGCACTCCCGAACACTCTGTGCTTGCAACTATCATGTAGTCTTCTTCATCAATCCTTGGATTGATTAACCAATCTTCCAACATCCTTAGCTCTCCTTCAAAATCTGTGAGCACTATATCAGAGTATTGTCCTTAATCCTCCATCTTCGTGACATTTCCAATTGAATGTCCATTATCATCATCTACAAAACCTGCAATCATACACAAATTGTCAGATTTAAAAACATAAGGCTCTCTAGCCTCATCTAATTCTTCTTTCAACATATCTTCATGTTGATCTAAACTTTCCACACAGTCCATGAGACTTGCAGTAAGTCTCTCATTAATATCTCCATCATCATCCTCTCCAAGGAATGATTCTTGTTCTGGTTCACAAAAGTGAACTTCCTCTTCTGTCAGTGACCTCTATCTGAACTCAGCTCCTCTGAGTTTCTCTCCCTTCATCCAAGAACTCAACCTGTGCTTCGAGCTCTTTCTCAACGTCCTAGCAAACAATTGCATCACAAGCCACTTGACTTTCTTCTTTAAACTCCATCCTTGTCTCTGGTCTTCCTCAGTCTCCCTCTGTAGCAGTTGTCTTATGTAACTGAGTTGTACTCTTAACTCAGTTGTTTCTTTGTCAACTTCCTCTTGATTCATTCTCTTCATGCCATTTTCTTTGGCATTTTCCTTTCCTCTATTGTGGCTTCCTCTTGAACTTCTGACATGACCATTAGTAGTCATCTCCATCTCTTCCTTTCTTGTGAAGATCTCCTAGTCCACTGTGAGTTGCAGCAAGCCTCTATAGCAAGTCTCCTTTGCCTGCAACTCAATACCACACCAAGCTTCCTCCTGGGCTATGGCCATTTTGGTATTACTGGTTCTCTCCACTGGAACCTTCTAAGCACTCCTCTGCTCTTCTCTAGCTCTGCACTTACTCACACTCTCTAAGAACTCCTCTTGTTCTCTTCACTTCCAATCTTCAACTGAAAGTGTTTACAACATCCCTTGTTGTAAGGTTCTTCTGCCACAAGCTTCTCTTCATCCTCTAAGAGCTCTACATGCTCTCTATCACAGTTCCTCTGGCTGTAATGTTGCTATCAATTCCTTCTCTGCTACCTGCATTCACAATTCTTCATAACCAGAGTGAATCATAAAAATATATGACCAATACCTTCAAGATTTGTCCTGAGATCTTGTCGCCTCTGCTTCTTTGGTTGGAATGTCCCCAATTCTGCAGTAATCCACTAAAGGAATTATATATCCAATTCCTTTTTTTGCCTGTCTGCACAATCTGCAATCTGCAAGTTACTCAGTTGAACTTTGTCTCCTTCTCGGTATCCCTCACAAAGTTCCAAAGAGCATAACTTGCTCTGATACCAAAAATGAACTCCATTCATTTAAGGTATTCCATTTGAAATCAAATACACAGGAAAAATAAATTTCCTGCTCTGATACCAAAAATGACGACCTCCCGGCCTTAAACCCACATATGAAGAATTATAAAATCAATTATGCTCAGCTCTGGAAGTCGAGATGCTCTCAAAACAAACGCCCAGGCCCAAAGATCCTCCTTTAAATGTGTTCTTTGTTTCTAGGCGCTAAACTCAAGCGCTCGAGATCAGGTTCTCGTCTCCATAAAAACTCGGATCATAACCGTGTGCCAAAATTCTATCCATGAGCCCCTTATCGTCGGAGTACTGTGGCGCAATTATCCTTTGATCCTAATCAATGGTTAGGACTTAATCAACGACTGAATGGATGGTCAAGGTTTTCCCTAGCTCTGCAATTGGATCCCACGATTCTCCTCTGCATTGGCTCACGATCTAGCGGTCATGGTTCTCCTATTTGATTCAACGATCACGAGCATTCACCACACGAAACGATATAGATCGTTGATCCAAATGTTATCAACGATTGAGATTACTCCTTAATCTCGCCTATTTACACAAATGACCTTCAATTCGACGATCGCTGTGGATCTCGATAGGGATCTGACGGTTTCTATTCCTTCTTCGTCCACAAAGGGTTTCTTTCACGACATAAACCTCGATACCTGAACATAATCCTACAAAGTCCGATCTTGGACTTAATTGCTCAATAAAGGAATAAGTATAGAAACATTCAATCTCAATCTTAGATTTACACAGAGAGCCATAACACAAAGTTCTATTAATGAACTTATGTACATGGTTTTACAAAGAAAACAATTCTCTAGCCCGATTCACAATCTGGGCTTCTTCTCTCTTTGGCTCGATTCTCGGTAATCGGCCTTTTCTCAACATTGCCCTGATTCTCTCGCTTAAAGGCCACACCCACATGCCCAAAGGCTTACAAATTTAAACCAAAAAGGACTCTGATACCAAAATTGGTTGAGATCCCCAAAATCCTCACTCATAAATCTCTAGGATCCTTTAGATCCAAAAAATCCTCAACCATCTCTCACAACTTCTCGAAATCTGTTCAATAAGATAGATTTGATTACATTTAATAATCTCAACACAACAACCCCTATCCTATGTAATCCTTCTAAAACTCAATAAAACATAGGAAATTACAATATTTCAAGCTTAGGGAACCCACTCCCATGGAAAATCAAAAGACCCCTTAGGCCTAATCAAGAAGGTTAGCTTAGGAGGAAAAATTCTCCTGCATCAAGATCTCACCAAATTCCTTCATATTTTCATTATTATTGAAGCTAAGCTAGATCAAACAACTCCTCTACCAATGTTCCTCCATTCCCCAATTAAGGAATATCAAGACAATTTTGAAGACCCACAAGACACATTCAACATGAAATTGATATGATACGAGGGAATACCCTTCCCAACTCACCTACTCACCACCTTTCCCTTACTAAAAGTGAAAATATCGAGAAGTATATTCAGACTCTTCTAACTATAGATGATATTCAACCCAACTTTCCTCCATGTGGCCCACCAACCTTTATCATTCCCAAAAAGGACTCCATGGAATGACACTTTTTCATGCACTATCGATCTCTTAATAAGGTCACTAGCAAGAATATATACCCTTTGCCTCACATTGAATATTTTCTATATAAACTAGTATGATATTTCTATTCTACCAAACTAAATTTAACATCTAGAAACCATCAAGTGTGCATGAGGGAATATGATGCTTGAAAGGCAATGTTAAGAACCAAATCCAGTCTCTATGAGTGTTTATTACACTCTCTGGTCTCACCAATGATCCAACAACTTTTATGAGATTAATCGATGATTTATTCTGCCCCAATCTTGGAAGCAAGGAAATTTTAGGGGCTAAATTTTTCCCATGGGCTAATTTCCATGTTTTTCCCAAAAAAATATTTTCCATTCTAAAAATAATTTGCCCAAATTCTATAGGATAAAATTATTTTACCTTAAAAATAGCCAAAATTTTATACAACCTATATAAAATCCTTAGAAATTTGAATATTTTTACAAAAATATCGCCAAATATTGTATAGTTGACATATAAGGACTAGAAAGATTCGCCAAGGTTTCTACGTTTTAAAATAAATTTCCATCTTTAAAATCATCCCTGCTTGGAAGCTTTGTGATTATATACCTTGATGACATTTTGATCTGTATCGATAGATGGGAGGTGCATATGCAACATATATGAAAGTGCTAGACATTTTGTGCACTAATTAACTTCAGGTAAAATAAATGAAATCTATTTTTGGTCAGCAATCTGTTACATATGTTGGTTTTTTATTTCATCCAACACTATTCATCAAGATCCATGTAATGGGGTTTCCCTCTTAAAGTGTCCATTACCACCCTTTGCATTAGAACCCAAGACTCTCCTTGGCATCATAAACTTATATCACAAGTTCATTTTCTAGTTTTCCCACTTGTACTACCCCATGCATCACTTCTCTAACCAATATCACTTTGATTGGACATTGAAGGATGAAAATAATTTTTAATAGTTAAAGAAAATTATATGCCCCACACGAGTATTATACATTCTAAATTTCCAATAACCCTTTGAGATTGAATATGATTCCTCCCAAAATTCCATTAGATCCATACTCGAACAAGGGGGTCACCCTATGGCATATCATTCAAAGAGTTTAAGATATGACAAACTCAAGTATATCACTTATGGTAAAGAGTTTTATGCCTTGGTATAAAAACGTCTAAAGCATTGGTGCCACTATTTTTTGGGTAAAGAAATAATTATGTAATCTATAGATCATCATCCTTTGATATTGTAAATTGTGAACCTAATATTCAAGAGGAATTCCATGTAAAGTGGGTATCCTATATTCAAAAACTCCATTTGGTTCTCAAACATAAGAAGGAATGTACTAATATTATGGTATATTACTTGAGTTTTCCTCCTACATGGTTATTGCAAATTTTGGATATACATGTTCCTATTTATGAGGATTAGAAATAATGATATGAATATGACCCATATTTCGTCCCTATACTTATATCTACACAAAAACCCGCCACCATCAATAAAACACCATTATTAGACTACACGCTTTGTGATGAATGGTTATATAGGTTGCAAAAGTTTTTGTACCTCAGTAAGAGGCTTGTATTCTACTTATCTAGGAGGAACATTCTTCTCTTTATGCAGTATTTTTTTGCACTCATAGAATGCTCCATCTACAAAAACATTTATTTTGGACTCAAATGACATGGTAGGTCCACGGTTTTGTCTAGTGTTATGCTTTATGTAACTAGAATAAGATAGAAAGTTGTAAGATTGGGCTATATCAAAAAACAACCATTTCACCCATCCATGGGGTGACATTACAATGGATTATATTTCAGACCTTCCTATGACTCTCTAGAAGCATGATTCTATGTTTTTTTTGGTTTGTTGCTTCTCCAAACTAGCTTTTTTTATACTCTATAAAAAACACATTGCAATCCAATATAGTGCATATTTATTTTTCCATCATGTGTGGACCTACTTTTTGCTCCCCCTCACAATTATTTAGGATCACAATGCATATTTTATCAATCACTATGTTAGCTATTGAGGTGAAAACTAAAATTTTCCACTACATGTCATCCCCAAATTGATGGAAAAACTAAATTAGTAAACCATATCTTGGTTTAGTTACTTTGTATTGCCTATGGTAAGAGCTATTAGTGGGATAAATCATTGCATATTTTTAAACATTGTTACAATAGAGTCGATCATTATGTCTGTTAAGACCTAACTCTACACCCCTGCCCCTCGTCTCTCATTGCCCTATACCTTCATCAAAAATCATTCATTTTTTGTTGGATAAGTTGGCTTCATATTACTAAATGAATCAGATTTTCATCATTACCTTTCTTGATTGATTCTCTGCACCCATATTTTTGTTTTTCTTGAAGGATAATTACATGTCATGGTTTGGGTTTGAAACATATGTCATCATGTTTACCATTGATTGAGCGTGTCGTAGGTCGACCAAGTCCTTTATATGCACAAGAAACATCCAAAAATAAAGACGCAACAATCCATTTCGGGATTAGCTTGTAATAGATAGATTTAAATTGTTGACGATCGAGATCCGATAGTCAATTAAGATCGATGACTCTTGTGCATTCAGATTTTCAAAACCATTGAAGGTTTAACCACAAAGCATATGAAGTTTCACTCTGAAACATTGTCACTCTGGGAGATTTCAATCCAGAACAAGCACAAATATCTGAAGTGTCATATCTCCAAAGCACCAGACTCTCGAAGTGTCATAGATCTAAAGCGTCGGAGCCTCGAAGTGTCGAAGTTCCAAAGCGAAAGAGATCTGAAGTGTCGAAGTGACGAAGCATTGGAGTCCCTTTATCATAAATTCTTCTTCAACTGACGTGACATATGCTACATCTCGTTTGATTCTAGATGACACGTAGCACACATTTTAGGCACTTTAGTGATGTCATCTGCATTATTTCCGGTGACACGTGTCACTCTCTTTTTATGACATGTCATCGATTGTGACAACATACTGCCATGTCACTCTAAAATATTGTCACTCTAGGAGATTTCAATTCAGACCAAACATAGTTCCTCGGATCTTTGGAGCTCCGAAGTGTCGATGGGATAGAATCCCCGAATTCCCAAAATATGCTGCCACATCACTCCAGAAGATTTCAATTCAGAGAAAACACAGTTCCCCAAAGCTCCATAGTGTCGAAGTGTCAAAATATTAAAGTATTAAAGTATCCTAATCTCCAGTGAATTTGCTTAAGTGATAAGAATTGGTTAATGAATTCACAAGTTCGGTCATTCGGGATATAGTTATACTCTTCGTTCAAAATATTTGAGTGTTCAATTGTCGAAGTGGCTTATCCTCATCAATTGCATGCATTAAAGTTAGAACACTAGTAGACCACAACCAGTGCATCATAGAGAAACAAAAGAAGAAAGGGTTGGTTAGTTGTTTAAAGTTCAAGACTGTTTGGATTAAGTTAATAAGTGGTCTTTTATGTGTGATAAGAACCACTCTTTCTTGATTAATTCAAGCTAGAAGTATACATTACCATACTCGAACAGTAATTTACTTAAGTCAATAAGTTTTTTTCCTACTGATAGTGTAGACTTAAGCCTCAGTTCCAGATGGTCAAGAGCCTCTACATGTTTGATAAATAGGAAATTTTTGTATGTTTGAATGGTTCAGTTTTTGGGAAAAGAATATCAATACATCATTTGGTTGAACCTATTCTATGCATGGATTAAATCTCTCTACCCGGTGAATATACTTTTGATGACAATGTTTTTGTCCAAATATTCATGTGTTTTTTATCTTATCTTGAATGCATTTTTTTTATTATCTATGTGAAGTAAATTTCATTTCCTTCAGCTATTGTATAACTTATCTTTACTAATATGCAACTTGTAAAATAGCTAATTCTTTGGTGAATATTTGTTTTTATTGCAACCTATGGGAGAAATTGTGTTTTTGATACATGCTTAATGTCTTGAAATGATATTTTAAGTATTAAACTTCTTGCAACAGATTATTCAT
>CBVK0103636843.1:0-12926 GCA_900067695.1 Picea abies | reverse complement strand
TGCTAAGTTTAGTAAGTGTGAATTTTTCCAGAAACAAGTCCATTACTTAGACCATGTTATTTCTGAAGAAGGAGGGGCAGTTGATCCTAAAGGTTTCAAGGCCATTATGGATTGGCCTACCCCAAAGGACGTATCTGATATCAAGTCCTTTATGGGCCTAGCGGGATACTATAGGAGTTTCATAAAAAGATTTTCCAATATTGGTTGCCCAATCAAATCCATTCAAAAAAAAGGAGTTAAATTATTTTGGACATCAGAATGTAAAGAGAGATTCCAAGAATTGAAATACCTTCTAACCAATGCACCCATGCTGAAGATTGCAGACCAAAATAAGGACCTCCTTGTGTGTAGAAATGCGTGCAAGGAAGGAATCAAAGGAGTCCTTATGCAAGAAGAACATGTAATTTGCTATGAATCCAGAAAATTGAATGAGCATGAAATCAATTATATGACCCATGATTTAGAATTGGCTTCCACAGTGCATGCTTTAAAAATGTGGAGGCATTACCTCCTGGGTAGAATATTTGAGCTTATGATAGACCATTGTGGGTTAAGGTACTTGTTTGATCAACCAATACTTAATACTAGACAAACTAGATGGATGGATCTCCTTAGTGAGTTTGATTTTGAAATCAAACATATCAAAGGAAAAGAAAATAGGGTGGTTGATGCCCTTAGTAGAAGTGTTAAAGTGATTCACCTGGCAGCTGTAAGAACCTATGAAACAGATGCCAGGGAGAGAGTCGAGACTGCATAATAAACAAATACATTTTTCAAGACTGTAAGATCACACTTAGAACAAGAGCCCACAGGGATAAAGTACGAAGGTTATCAAATGATGAATGATGGCCTGTGAACTTACAAAGGTAGGTTGTATATCCTGAATTGTGATGACTTGAAGAGGATCATGATGGATGAACTACACAAACGACCATATACTAGTCATCCTGGTTATCAGAAAATGATCACAACCACTAGGAAACTATTTTATTGGCCAGGACTGAAGAAGGACATAACTCATTACTTGGATAATGTCTAGAATGTTAGGAGGTTAAAGAAAAACACCGACATACAAAAATACTGTTGCATCCCCTACAAATTCCAGAATGAAAATAGGAAACCATCTCCATGGATTTCATCATAGGATTACCAAAATTTGCCAAACAAAATGATGCCATCATGGTAGTTGTGGAAAAATTGAGAAAGGATGCTCACTTCATTCCCGTCAATTCAACTTGCAAGGCAACAAATATTGCCAATATTTTCATGAAAGAAATATTTAGGCTACATGACATGCCTAAGGAGATCATATCTGAAAGAGATACATAATTTACTTCAAGCTTTTGGAAATCTTTGTTTGATGGTTTTGAAACTAAATTTCTATTTAGTATAGCCTATCACCCTCAAACTGATGGACAAATAGAGAGATTAAATCAAGTGTTAGAGGGAATGTTAAGGATGCATGTAATGCATCAACCTAAGAAGTGGGAAGACTACCTACCACTAGTATATTTTTCCTACAACAATGGATATCAAGAGTCATTGAAGATGAGCCCTTTCGAAGTCATTTTCAAGTTGATAAATGGGGCTGAAGAATGACTGTGGAGGTACTCGTGCATACCTCCTTGCTTGGTACAGATAAAACCCGTTGCCAAGATCCCATGGGAGGAGGAGAGTAACCTCTATCCCTGACTGTCACTGAGCAAGAAGAAATAGTTTCTCTTAGAGCATTAGGGTCTAGCTTGACGGTGGCCAACGGTAAATCCATTCAGGAGTGGTTGTGCCTATGGTTGGGTTGAAACAACCACCCCTTTTAGCTGTCGCTTCACGAACTCTGGTTTTCTGATAAATATTTTCCTACTTTGTGTGTTGAAATGGAAATGATGCGTGAATATATTTATATGTTTATGACTAAGTTATGTATTGAATGATTAAGGTAGAAATGTGTATTTCTTCTCTGTGAACCCATGATTTTAAGGGTCTTCTATTTACTTCTGCCAAGAAGCTAGAGATCTATGGGATTTAATCCTACAAGAGTGTCGAGGGAGGGTTTACTGGAATGCTTAAGTCCTGCTGACCTCTAGATTCTACCTTCGCGGGATAATAAGTTCAAACCCTATGGAAGGAGGGCACTTCCTTCATAACTTTCACCCATATGATCGAGGGATCATTCCCGTGTCCTTAACCAATTCACAACTAAGATATTAGCGCATAGCCCACAAGAGTTTTCGAAGAACCCTTGTGACCAAGGTCTGGGAACCCTACACTAGGTCCCAAATGTAGTTAAGCCTTTCTGGCTTTGTAACTCTGGAAGTTTTGAGCTCTAGAGTGTTTCAACCTTACCAATTGTAAATTGGTCGAAGGAAACTGATTGTTATGGTTAGCCACAAGGTCGATTGACACCTAGCGGTTTCCCTAACCATGGCAGATAGACCTACCTCACCGTTAAACCTTGATCCTCTCATCAATCATGAAGTAGCGCAAGACACAGATTCGAGGGTCTTTGAGAGTCCCCTTGGTCGTTGGATCTATGCTGAGGTAACTTCAATGAATTCCTACTTCAAGAGAATAGGGATGTTAAAGCACCCAACTCCCCAAACTCTGAATTTATGAAGTGATATGAGCCTTGATCTGGGGAGCCTGTTAAGAAACCCTATTATTCGTTTGATTAACCAGTGGAGGGACTCGTGTATGGTACTTCGACGAAGTCCTGCTTTGGGAGAGCAGAGCGGTCATAATGACGAAACCTCTGAAGGATGGAGCTACTAGGTGACGAGGACTATATATCTAGGGACCCTTTGGCATATCCCATGACTATTAGATCTAGACAATGGTCATCCTGATGTTGACCACTCTGGGAGAAAGGAGGAAGTCACACCACAAAATGCCCTGAATGCCGAAGTGACGAAGTAACAGAGGCCATGGACCCAAGGGTTACATGGATACACCTTGACTATGAGATCGAAGGGGTTGGAAGGTGGTTAGTCTAGGGTGATGTGGCACACTGACATCACTCAGGGTGACGTGGACCCACGTTTGACGTGCCACATGTCACCTGGATTTGGACATTTCATAGACCCTACGTGCCCATTAAAAACATGACACATGTCACCCACTGTAGGGGCCATGTGTCCTCTCCGCCTTATCGTGTGTCATCCTTGACACTTACCTATTTGGTCCATTTGGCGGGAGGAGTATTTGGGACCCACCTGTACTTGCCTCTGCATCCAGTATGTCACCATGTGCGAGGGTGGACCCTTCAGGAGTTCGAGACTTTGGGACTCTGGGGGTTTGAGATGAAGGGTCATGGGTAAGTTGAAAGGAACGAAAGTTGGAGCCACGTGGAGAGATTCTAGACCCTTCAGGATTTCAGGAATTCGAGACTCCGTACGACATGCGTGAAGAAAGGAAAAGGGGTGATCAACACTGAACGCTGAACTTCCCTCTAGCTCATGTGCTAAATGAAGACCATGTACCGCCATTGGATTGGATGGTGGATAAACCTTCATCATGGATATAGGAACTTGGGGATGGTACTAATGAGGTGGAGCCATGTGGCCCTCAACTAATAACGTCCGGTAATAGTCGTTAGAAATCTACGGGCAAGTAGAAGAGGATGAAGACCTCAGAGAGATGATTCGAGATTATTAGAGAAAGCAAAATTTTGATGCCCCATCCATAGAAAGGGTACTTAGGGGTCGAGTGTGTTACAAATTGGTATCAGAGCATGGAAACAACACTTGGCTTGCTTGGTCTCATGAACGAGTCGCTTAAAAATCCTATTTAAATAAATTTTAGGGGTGACACCCTATCTTACCCCATTCTTAAGAGGCTTATTTAAACCTCTATTGAAGGAAGGAATGAAACTTTATGTTGTTGTATATGTTTGAAAAATGTGAACTGTGTGTTGTTCATAAAACTAGTATATCATTAACTAACAGAGAATGTTTTATCAACACTTACACAGTCAATGGACCACAAGAAAATTATAGCATAAAGGATGGTGACACACCATGAATTGAGAGAAATCTCCCACAATAGAGAGGAAGAATATGATGAAAGGAGGGCAGTGGAAACCTCTCGATATTTAGATGAAACTGTAAGAAACCTCATGGCAGAATTACAGAGTTGTAAAGCTAACAATGAGAGGATGCTAAAAGAGTAGGAAAAAGAAACTAAAATTAATGCAGTCCTATTGAAAAGACTGTTATACATACAAAGGCAGTTGCAACATGGACCAACAGCCAGTCATGTGGACAAACATCATACGAAGAAAACCCAGAGTCAACCCAAGATACGAAAGCATGGCCCTAAAAGTGGCCACACCAGGAGGATCACCTCAAAGAAGGCCCAACATGGAACCAAGAGACACTCATCGGAAGAATCCTCTGGTGAGGAAAATGACAACTCCAAGGAATCTTCTAGTAGCAAAACTAGTTCATATTCCCAGAGGAAAAGAAAGAAGAGGAAACATTCCAAGAGTATTTGGGACCCACCTGTACTTGCCTCTGCATCTAGTACATCACCACGTGCGAGGGTGGACCCTTTGAAAGTCCAGGGGTTTGGGATGCAGGGTCATGGATAAGTTGAAAGGAACGAAGGCTGAAGCCACATGGAGAGATTCCAGACCCTTCAGGAGTTCAAGAATTCAGGACTCCAGAGGGCATGCGTGCATACAGGAAAAAGGGAAATCAACGTCGAAGGTCAAATGATGAAATTCCCTCTAGCTCATGCGTTAAATAAAGACCATATCCCACCATTGGAATGGATGTTACATGAACCTTTCTCATGGATATACGAACTTGGGGATGGTACTGATGAGGTGGAGCCATGTGGACACCACGCGGTCCTCAACTAATAACGCCCGAAGAACTTTGGGAGGCCATATCTTGCAAACCATAGGTTTGATTAGAGCCCGGTAACAGTCGTTAGAACGCTACGGGCGAGTAGAAGAGGAAGAAGACCTCAGAGAGATGATTCAAGATTATTAGAGTAAGCAAAATTTTGATACCCCACCCCTAGAAAGGGTACTTAGGGGTCGAGTGTGTTACAATAAACTAGGCATCCCAACATTGCATTTTTTTTTTTGTGTATGGATAAACAACGAAGAGAGTTTTTTTTTTTCTATCTAGAACGTAAACACTAAATGTATTAGTAGATATGCAATGGTTGAGTTTCATTTTGGTAGACTCCAAAACCCGCTCCCTTTAAACATAAACAATAAGTTTAATTTGGCAACCTTTGAAAATAAATATTTTAAACATATTTTTTAATCATTTTCATAATTCATTATCAATATTAAGAACCACAGTGCAAATTTTTTTGAAGTTAAATGACTATACAAAATAGGGAAAAAATAACTTTGCACTTTTGTTATCCATTGTTAGATATATTAACTAACATAAATCCATTTTAAATCCGACTCTATCAAGTGTTAAGAGGGATGGAATTAATGTAGTTGAAAACCTTTTTGAGGGAGAAAAAGTTGAGGAAGGTTTGCACCTCAACCAATTTAATCCCTCTTGACACTTGATAGAGCCAAAGTTAAGATGAATCTACACAAATAATATTAAATTTAAAAGAATGTAAAAGTTGAAATGTGTGAGAAGTGCTAATAACAAAGGTGCATAAAGAACATGTAGCAATAAAAAAAAACAAGGTTAATGAATTAACAACTAAAGGGGAAACTGTGTGCACCATCCAATTGATATTATTAAAATTAAATTTAAAAAGGATATAAAGATTATTAAAATTAAATTTAAAAAGGATATAAAGATTGAGATGTCTTGATGAGGAGGGAGGCATATATTTTGAATTTAGGTTAGGAGTTTGAGTGAGAAACTAAATGGAAACAAAAATAAATTTAAAAAGGATATAAAGATTGAGATGTGTGATGAGTAGGGTGGCATATATTTTGAATTTAGGTTAGGATTTTGAGTGAGAAACTAAAAATATTTGAGAAAATTAAGGTCCCTTGTTATCTAAAATCTATATTAGAGATATAATCTTGAAGGATAAGGGGATTGAGAGGTCCCATTTTAGAGATATAGTCTTGAAGGATAAGGGGATTGAGAGGTCCCATTAAAGGTGATTTAGTGTGAAGTGGGTTAGTGGAGGATAATAACCATTGTTGAGAAAGTCATCATCCCATTTTTCTAAGTGTTTACCTTGATGGTGAAATTTCAAACAAATTATTTTATTTTGCAAATTTATAATTAAATGTAGTGCTAGAATGTATGTTGAGTCTATGTGAATGATGCATACAATGAAGTTTTAATTTATCAATTGAAAATTTATTAATTGTTGATTATGTATGTTTTTATTATAATTTCTGTGTTTTTTATTGGAAAATATTAATATAAATTGTATATAGATTCATCTTAACCCCAAATTTAATAAGTATAGAGAAGAATTAAAAAAAAAAAAAAAACAGTTTTCTTGATGCTTAAAAGATTTGGGGTTAAGATATGCTCATTTATTTTAGTATGTATTTTTATAATTATTATAATCTTTTCGTTTTTCAATTATTGTTATTATGGTTAGTTATTTTAATTTTTTTCATTTTTATAGACATCATTTCTTTTCAATTTAGTTTATTAATGTTATAGAGGCGACACATACTCTAATTTTGTTTATGATAACCACAATTTGGAAGGATTCCCTTAGTATACATATATTGGAATTGACATCCACCATAAGTTAATGGGAATTGTAGTGTTGAAAAAATATTTATGGAGGTTGTCCAAAATATTATTTTGGTCTCAAAAAAAATTGTAAAATAGGGATTTAAGATGAAAATGTTTTTTTTACATGCTTATTATATTTTTGAGGCCAGTCTCCCACAAATGGAGAGTAAAAATATGATAAGGTACTTATTAGTAGTGTTCCATAATAAGAAATCTTATAATTAAGAGGAATGCACCCTATCCTATTCTTATTTTAAATGTTGGTCTCCCATCTATAGAGAGCAAGGTTACTTATTAGTAGTGTTTTGTAGAAAATAATCATAGAATTAAGATAAATTGTAACATCCCCAACCTCCCAAGCCAGGCCATGCTACTCCATAAAACACTTTGATACCCATTTGTAACGTACCCAGCCACCCAGGCTGGCTACATCACACAAAAGCTCTCTGTCATAAGCTCTGATACCATATTGTAACATCCCCAAGCTCCCAATCTGGGCCATGATACTCCATAAAACACTCTGATACCAATTTGTAATGTACCTAGCCACCTAGGCTAGCACATCACACAAAAAAATCTCTTGTCATTAGCTCTGATACCAAATTGTGATATCTCCATTACTAGAAATTAACAATATTTCTTTGTTACTAATTAAAACATATACATACTCTACAATACACAATTATATACAAAATCATAACATAAATATACATGCAACATAAACAGAATAAAACCATGAAAGCAAATGCATCATTATTATTGCGACACATGATTTAACACGCAATTGCCACTTATCTTTGAATAAATGACACAAATTGTGCGTAGACCTTCCACGTTCCTCCCAACCTTCGACCACCCTGCTCATAAATCTCTGCAGAGGGTCACCCTCGAGCTGGGGATAAACTCGACTTGGGTAAGGTTTCCTAGCCAAGCTAATTATCTCAGTCAATAGGAAATGCAGTCACATGTAACTCAGTCACAGGTGACTCAATCACAGGAAACTCTGTCACACATGCCAATTCATACTAACAACCTACAGTCCCTCATTCCCCACATGCCTGTCCCACCCCATGACCCTCATTCCCCACATGCCTGTCCCACCCCATGAAGTGTTCCCCTTCTCTGCTCAACATTCCTTAAACTACACCACTTCCCTTCCAGGGCTTCAAGAATAGGTCAGAAAGGAAGTCTTAGAGCCCTTTTGTTGTAGTTTGGCATTTCGAGTAATAATTCCCAACAATTCTCTCACCTGGAGAGAATGCAATGTCCTACGGGCTTGGCAACCCACCTCTTTAGTCCAACTCTCTAATCTAATCAATGTACATGTATATGCGACAATAACAACAAGTTACAATGACAGTAATAGTAGGGTATGAATGAATGCTAATAGTCGGGTCCTGATTCCCCCATGATGATCGAATGATGATGGAACGATAACCAAAATGGACTAAGTCCAGACTATATGAATGCATGTTCCCAACTTGACACTTGTGATGTTGAGAAATTTCTTTGGTCCACTTGTCCCCATCCTTCAGATTTAGGATAAAATAATATATCCTTGCCTTATACTTTTAAGGAATATTAATATAATATTCCTTTTTGGGTTTAATCCCCTTAACCTCAACTAGTGGAATTTTATCCCCCCATACTATTTTACGTGGTTGGTCTTCCACATTGATGTGTTTTCATTATTTTTTCATGTGATTACATTTACATTCTCAGTACAAAAGTACTAGTCTTTATCCATCCAGGCTCACCAGCCTCAAAACACAAAGATCGCTCACTAAACTAGAGTGCACGAAACTTCTGGGATGTGTGCATTCGCTTCTTTCAGTGCACCACCCTCACACACTTACACATGTGCACACTACAACATGACATATATAAAAAAGACTCCCTGGTCCCCAAAATCATGCATTGAGCGGAATCTTGGAATGGGTGCCATCCTCACATGCTTATATTGGTGCGCACTATATATATTACATTGTTCCTCTTTTAATGCATGCCATTCCTACACACTCACACAGGTGCATGTTGAATACCTTAATCTGTGTGATGTAATCATTTTAAATCCGTGCACACTTCTTTGGTGTGAGATTCACGTGCACTAATTCAATGCGTGCAGAACCAAACCAAGGATCGTGTTCCTTCAAATCACTAGATTATATATAAATGACAATTACATTTATATGTACACTTGGGGTTCAACCTAGGGGTATTACATTTCCCTCCCCCTTATTTATGCACTGTCCTCAATGCAATATATACACATATACAACCACAACTTCAAAAGTTTTAAAAAATATGCGGGTATTCTGCCCACATAGCATCCTCATGCTCCCAAATTGCATCCTTAGGGTCGTACCAGGTCCATTGGACCTTTAATATCTCTATGGATCGATTCCATCGCTATTTGATCTTTCGATATAATATGCACACTATATGCACTTGAAAACCGCCTTCTTGCTCCACTTGAATCACATTCCAATCAATGACATGATTAGTATCAGGTACATACCTTTTAAGCAATACCATGATACCCAGACTCATTACCTCATGGAGAAAGACCCACTGTTGCTGAAGGACCAGACCGATGGGATGGATGTTGCTGCTGCTGAAAAGGTGGAGGTATTGAAGAATAAATATGGCCCCTCCAGGTCCAGGCTCAAGTCAATATGGCTCTCGTTACTCCATGTCTAGGACCTGTAGGCCTCAAGACATAATTTCCTTAGTTATCCCTAGGCTAGGGGATAACAAGCAAAATCCTGGAATGGGTGCCATCCTCACATTCTTATATGGGTGCACACTGTATATATTACACTATTCCTCTTTTAATGCATGTCATTCTTGCACACTCACATAGGTGCACGCTGAAGAACTTAAACTACACGATGTAATCATTTTAAAACTATGCACACTTCTTTGGTGTGAGATTCACGAGCACTAACTCAATGCGTGCAGAACCAAAACAAGGTTTGTGTTCCTTCAAATCACTAGATTATATGTAAATGACAATTACATTTTCATGTACACTTGGGGTTCAAACTAGGGGTATTACATTTCCCTCCCCCTTATTTATGTATTGTCCTCAGTGCAATATATACACATATACAACCACAACTTCAAAATTTTTCAAAAAGATGTGAGTATTCTATCTGCATAGCATCCTCATGCTCCCAAATTGCATAATTAGGTTCATATCAGGTCCATTGGACCTTTAATAACTCTATGGATCAATTCTAGAGCTATTTGATCTTCCAATCCAATATGCACACTGTATGCACTTGAAAACCACCTTCTTGCTCCACCTGAATCACATTCTAATCAATGACATGATTAGTATCAGGTACATACCTTTTAATAAATGATACATGGAATACATTATGAATTCACATAGATATAGGAAAGGAAATCATATATGCTACATGCCCTATCCTTTCTAGGATTTCAAATGGCCCACAAAAATGAGCTGCCAACTTGGAGCAATTTCCCAATTTCAAGGAAATTTTGTTAGCCTTTACTTTCAAGAACACATGGTCACCCACTTTAAACTCCTCATGAGTTATACCCTTATTATCATATATTTTTTTCATGTCTTGGGAAACCTTTAACTTCTTTTTATTTTCATCATCTACTCTTCCATCTCCTTGAGTAGTTCTGGTCCAACCACTACGCAGTCTGTTGGGTTGTCCCAACTCACTGAAGCGTTGCACTTTCTGCCATAAAGTGCCTCAAATGGGATCATCTTCAGGGATGCTTGGTACTCATTGTTGTAAGAAAATTCTACCAAGTGCAAATAATCCTCCCATTTGGATGGTTTATCCATCACACACATCCTTAGCATATCTTCTATTACTTGATTCACTCTTTTTCTCTGCCCACCCGATTTTGGATGATAAGCAATTCTAAAATGCATATTTGTTCCAAATCCCTTAAATAATCCATTCCAAAAATTTGATTTAAATTTTGGATCTCTGTCAGACACAATTGTCTTGGGAATTCCATGTAATATAGCTACAACTCTCAGATAAATATCAACTAATTTAGCTACCTTGTGAGTAAGATTTACTGGAATGAAATGGGTAGATTTGGTAAGCTTATCAACCACTACCATGATATAATCACGCTGCTTGCTAGTTCTGGGTAATTTAGTGATAAAATCCATTGTTACAACTTCCCATTTCAACTTAGGGATGGGAAATGGATGCAGCAAACCCATTGGGTGTCTATTCTCAACCTTGACCTTTTGGCATGCCAAACACTTAGCATTAAAATCAACAACTTCTTTCTTCACACCTGACCAATCATATTAGCTCTAGACAACTGAAATAGTTTTCTGGTATCTTGGGTGTCCAATATAAGGTACATTATGCATTTATCCCAATATCAAATTCTTTAATTCCCGATGATTTTGCACACAAATTATGCTTCTATACATGATAATTTCATCATTTTCTAGCTTATAATCTTCAAATTTCTGCTATAAATTACTTTGCTGAAGTTTTTCCTTTAACTTCATGTATTTATGATATGATTTTCCAGCCTGTAGAATTCTATCTTTCAAATAGGATTGGTACATGCTAATAGTTGTAACATGCATCTCACGCACTCTCTTGCTGAGTGCATCAATTACCTTGTTATCTTTACCTTTGATATGTTTAATATCGAAATCATATTCAATGAGGAAATCTAACCACCTGCTTTGTCTGACATTTAGAGTTGGTTGTCCAAACAAGTATTTTAGACCACTATGATCTATCCTCAACTCAAATCTTTTTTCCATGATGTAGTGCCTCCACATCTTCAAGGCATGCAATATGGCTTCCAACTCCAAATCATGAGTAACATAGTGCCTTTCATGCTCCTGCAATTTCATCGATTCATAACACACCACATACCCATTCTGACTAAGGAATCCACCCAATCCTTCTTTACAGGCATCAATGCATACAATGAATTCTTTATTTGGATCTTCAATCCTTAGTATTGGAGCATTTGTTAATAAATGCTTCAAGTTTTGGAAACTCCTTTCACAATCCAATGTTCACTCAACCTTCACACCTTTCTTCTGTAAAGAAGTAACTGGGTGTGCAATCTTTGAAAATCCTTCAATAAATCTCCTATAGTAACCTTCAAGGCCCATGAATGATCTCACCTTCGATACGTTCCTTGGTGTTGGCCATCCTCCAATGGCCTTTATCTTTTCTGGATCCACTACTATTCCTTCCTTTGAAATGATATGGCCCAAATAATGAATTTGCTTTTGGTAAAATGAAGACTAGCTCAATTTGGCATACAAATGATGCTCCCTCAATAACTAAAATATCATCCTCAAGTTTTTCTCATGCTCATCTTCAGACTTAGAATATATCAAAATATCATCCAAGAAGACAATGATAAACTTATCCAAGTAATTCTTGAATATACCATTCATGAGACACATGAAGACAATTGGTGCATTTGTTAACCCAAATGGCACCACTGTGAACTTGTAATGGCCATACCTTATTCTAAAAGCAGTCTTGTTGATGTCTTATTCTTTAATTCTTACCTGATGATAGCATGAACTGAGATCAATCTTCGAGAATATTTTTGCATCTTTTAGCTAATTAAATAGGTCATCTATCCTTGGCAAATGATATTTGTTCTTCACATTTACCTTGTTCAATTGCCTGAAGTCTATGAAAAGTCTCAAAGTTCCATCCTTTTTCTTCACAAATAATACTGGGGCACCCCAAGGTGATACACTTGGGTGTATATACCCCTTCTTTAGAATCTCTTCGAGTTGTATTTGCAATTCCTTCAGTTTAGGTGTACTCATCCTGTAAGGGGTCTTAGATACTAAATCTTCTCCAGGCATCAGATTGATGGAGAAATCAATATCTCTCTTAGGTGGAAATCCTGGTATTTCCTTGAATACATCTTCAAACTCTTTTAGGAATGCATAATCTTAAATATTTTGCACCTTCTCTTTAGGTGTCTCTTCTATATGTGCTACAAATATTTGACACCATTTCCTATAACTTTTCTTTAGTTGCAAGGTTGCAACTTCTATGACAATTACTACTATGGGAATTCCTTGTACTGTCCTTAAGTTTCCTTCTTCATCCAAGCAAGTAAAAGCTTTATTATAACGGTCTAGGACAACATGGTGTTGGTCCAACCAATCCATACCAATTAGGTAGTCATAGGAACCTAGAGGTATGATGTTCAAATCTTCCCTGGTGTTCAGTCCATTCA
>CBVK0103636783.1:0-12228 GCA_900067695.1 Picea abies | reverse complement strand
CAAAAGGCATGTGGGCCCCGTTTGGGTAAGTTAGTACATCAACTTCCCAGGGTCGTAACTTTTGCGTACGATATTCGTTTTAGGTGCATGATAACCCGTTGGAAAGGTCTATCCGAGGAATAAAAATTTTTATACTATCTATTGAAGGTCACTTTGATTGTGGCGAGTGCTAAAAAATGTTGTTTAGGGCCTCAAAATGGCCCTGCAAGTCAGAGACCCGAAAACTAGGAAAAAACTGCCAAAATGATCTAGTTGGAATAGGTGGGAGGCCACCGACATCCATATGGATCAACAAGGAACTTATCAAGTAAATACTATCTTTCTACCTTCAATCCCAAATAACTAAAAGTACTTACAAGTTTTTGAAAATGAATTGCATATTGTAAATTTTCTTACTGATGATGATCCCATAACTTCTAGTGATCCAAAACAAGATCAAAATTCATAGGGAGAAACTCATGAACATAATCATAATCTTAGCCAGAAGAAATATATTAGTTTGGAATATCTCTTTATGAGAGATGATCAAACAAAAATATCAAAGCCAATGGAAGAACCTTTTGTCTGGCAGGTCCAAGAAACACAAAAGATAAATATCGGTACTCCCAAATCTCCAAAATATATAAACTTGGGTACCGGTTGCACCAATAAAGATATTGATTAATACACCCAGCTTTTTAAATATTTTCAAGATGTCTTTGCATGAAATTATGATGATTTGAAATAATATAATAAATCAAAATTTCAATATATCATACCTCTGAAAGAAGGAGCCAAGCCCTTCAAACAAAAGTTGAGAGTGATTAACCTAAGATAAAACCACTAGTAAAGATAGAAATTGAGAAATTAAAGAAAGTTAGTGTAATTTATCCTATTAGACATTCAGATTGGCTTTCAAATCCAGTTGTAGTGAGGACTTTGTGTTGATTTTAGGGATCTCAATCGAGTCATCATAAAATATAATGACTTTGTGTTGATTTTAGGGATCTCAATCGAGTCATCATAAAATATAATTACTCATTACCTAATATGGATATGCTTCTTCAACAAGTCATAGGGTCTACATTAATGTCTATGTTAGATGGGTTTTCATGTTATAACCAAGTTCTTGTGGAAGAGGAAGATAGACCAAAAAAAACATTTGAAACACCATGGGGAACCTACGCTTATGTCAGAATGCCATTCAGACTGAAAAATGTAGGTGCAACATTCTAGAGAGCGACGGATCATGCTTTCAAAGTCTTCATTGGAAATTTATGGTTGATTACCAAGACAAATTAATAGTCTATTATAAATAAAGAGAAATACATATAAGATATCTTAGACAAATTTTTGAAAGGTATAGAATATATGGAGTATCATTGAATCCAAAAAAATGTTTTTTTGTTGTAACATAAGGAAAATTATTAGGCCATGTTGTAAGCAAAGAATGAGTGTATATTGATCCAGTAATAATCAAATCTATAAACGACCTAAATCCCCCAACATCAAAAAATGGAGTGCAGTCCTTCTTTTGGAGGATAAATTTTATCAGACAAATTTTCCTCAATTATGCTACCATTGTCAAGGCTATAAATAAGTTGTTTAAGAAAGCTCAAAAGTTTGAATGGAAACCAAAAATTCAAAAGGTATTCATAGATATTAAGCAAGCCATTACTACTACCCTTGTACTTGTTAGTCTAGATTTTGATAAGGAGTTCATATTGTATTCATTTGCTTCAAATGAAACCATTTCCTCTATCCTTACTCAAAAAAATAAAAAGCAAGAAGAACTCCCAATTGCTTTTATGAGTAAAACTTTACATGACTATGAGTTGAACTACTCAATCATTGAAAAACAAACCCTTTCTCTAGTTAAAGCAGTTGCTCATTTTGGAACACACATTCTATCAACCCATATCATTTCTTATGTTCCTCATTCACTAGTCAAGATGATTTTGAATCAACAAATCAGGGAGGGAAGATGGACAAACTAGTTGGGAAAACTGGTTATCCAAATTTCAAGAATATGATTTAGAAATAAAACCCTTGAAAGTCTTCAAAGGACAGGGTATGTGTAAATTCATGATAGGGATCGAAGCCATAAGCATTTCTCCTCCCAATGGATTTGATGTTATAGTTCAAGGAACACATTTGGAAAATTATGAATGGTATTAGGATTTAATCTTTTATTTAAAATCTGGTCAATTTCCTCTTGAAATATCCTCAAAAGAGATAAGAACTTTGAAAATGAAAACAAACCATAATGTTCTAGTATCTCGACTATTATTCAGACAAAATTTTGATGGTGTATCGTTAAGATGTCTGGATCATTCAAAATATATGGAAGTAATTCAAGAATTTCACAATGGGCTTTGTGGAGAACATTTCTCACCAGTTGTTACATCCTAAAAAATCATTAGAGCTAGTTTTTATTGCCCAAATATGTTAAAAGATTCCTACGAATTTATTCGGAAATGCATCCCATGTCAGATTTTCTCAGGGAAAATGAAAAGGGTCGCAATGTCATTACAGACAAAAATGGTGGAGAAACCATTTTCTCAATGGGGCTTATATGTGATCGATCCAATTAATCCTAAATCTAGCAAAGCCCATTCATATACCATCACAACAACTAACTATTTTACAAAGTAGCAAGAAGAAGTGGCTTTAAGAAATGAAAATTCATAACAATTTATTCATTTTTTAAAATAAAATATTCTATCCAAGTTTGGTGTACCAGAAAAATTTATAACGGACAATGGATCATTTTTTATTGGATCAAAATTCACAAAATTTTGTGGTGAATATGGAATTATCATGGGTCGGTCATCCAACTATTATCCTCAAGGAAATGGATTGGCAGAATCAAAGAACAAAACACTAATCCAAATTATCAATAAAACTATTGAATCTAACCACGAATCTAACCACAAGAATTGGCATAATAAGTTGATGGATGCACTATGGGCAATCGGTCTTAATCCAAAAGAAAGTATTGGACATTCCCCATATACTTTGGTATATGAGAAGGAAGAAAGATTACCTTTGCATGTGGAATTTAATGCCTTGACACTTATCATAGATGGTGAAGAAAAACAATTACAATCACAGATGCAAAAAATATATAATGAACTCCTGCAATTAGAAGAACATAGGGAACAAGTGATACTAGCAATGAATAAAAGACAAGAAGTGGTTAAGAAATATTTTGATAAAAGTGCAACTTCAAAGGATTTTCAAAAGGATCAATTAGTTTTGTTATGGAATAAAGCAAAATAAAAGCCATCATTCCATATGAAATTTGAGGCTCTTTGGATTGGTTCATATCAAATAAAAAAAGTGATTGGTTATAATTCATATTTGCTTAAGGATATGAAGGGAATAATCCAACCGTAACCTGTGAACGGGCAACATCTAAAACATTTTATTTTTTCTGTTGAACCCCTTAGTTAAAATTATACATAGTCATTCGTGGCATTCCTTGTATATATATATATATATATATATATATATATTCCTTCTTATTTTATTTTGACTCCATTTTTCCCAATAGAAGATTATGGATTCTTAGAAACCCGTAGGGGGTTGTTGTCTCACAGTTGGAGCCAAATGTTGATCCACATTCATGATCAATTTTTTCTTTCATTTACTATCCATAAAATTCTTACTTTCTTTTTCTTTTTCCCTTTTTTCTTAGTCTTTTTTCTCATTTATCGAATTTTCTCAACACTTAACCAAATTCAAATAATGTGGGGTGAGGGTAGAAAAAGTCTAGAGCCCGCACGTCTCTAGGTTCGGAGGTCCGAAGTCCACAATCACGGATCCTCCAAAATGCACCTCTTACTTTAGTGAAATGTAGATGCGGGGCCACATACCATCTATTAACTTTTTCTTATGTCTATAGGTCTGCAATCTCGTATTCTCCAAAATGCATCCTCTATCTCCGCAATCCGCAAAAAAAACATCTCCCATACTTAGTCACATTTCTTGTTTCAGTGTAGGCCTCCTTATTTTTCTCCATATCCACAAGACCGCAAGTTCGTAGTCCCACATTCTACATTTTTCACTTTCCAACCCTCATATTACACTTCCATACTTAACACTTTTCATCCAACATGACATCACATCACCACTTCCCATCACATTTATGATCCCTGCCAAATCATTTGCCACTTGTGTAAGCATAATATTGTTATTAAATTCACGTAACACCCGTAAACCTTACAATAAATTCAAATCTCCTCACGTAAGTCGACAACATTAAAACAAGATTTACATTGTTTGAACTATCATGACAATACATGGTGAAATTAAAGTAAAAAATAATATGCCAAGCTATAAATATTGACAGTAGCATCACCTATTGCCAAAGCCAAAATCAGAGAAAATAATGTCAAGTAAGAAAAAAGAGTTGTATTGTGGAGACACTCTAAACACACGTGGGCGTGAGGATTAAGAGATTTAGTGGTAGAGGGCGTACAATTACTAAAAGGCTCTTTCTCCAGCCAAGAAAAAGACAAACCTAATTTGGCCTTCAGGCATAACATTACCTGGTTGTGTTCCAGAAGTAACATATTTCAAAGAACTTGTTCAATGGCGTATAGATAAGTTCAACTCTTAGAAAAGAATAATTTTGCTTCAAGGACATTAGCCCATTTCTTATCTCCTTCAGTATTTTTCAAAATGCTATGACTTCCTACATCTACCTTACGGTTTAAAAATGAAGAGGCAAATGAATTCCCAAAACAACATAGAGGAGGAGAAAAGTTCTTAGGCAATTACTTGGTCGACCTAGGTAGTAACCCTAGAATTTCCAGGATTGAGGTAACTTCACTAAAATACCCATATAGAGAGTTTGCATGGTTGTTTTCCCGTATTATTGGTCTGGAATGTACTGCATCTGTACCAAGAAATATTATATATGTTATGCATTATGTTTTGCATGAGAAATCCATTATAGATTGGGGACACCTTATCTCGAGTAAAGTTTCTTTTCAACTGGACAATTTGAAAAAGACTTGAAAAATATATATGAACTCTTACCTCATCTTTTCCATTCCTTATGGTCATGTATTTGAAGACTTTTTGAGGGCAAGGAACATTGATTTTAAGATGGAACCATTTTACGCATGGTATTCGACCATGTATAGACATAAAGCTCAGTATAACTTTTATCTGGTTCACAACAATTTCACTGCAAAGTTCAAAATGTTGATTTTTGGCCCTGGTACGTTAAGATTGTCTCTTGAAGCTTCCACCTTTCTTTCCAGGAAAGGAGTTTTTGAGACTTCTGAGGAATTTACTATTATCAGGCTATTTGAGTGTCAAGAAAATCCTTTTCTTCTCTCATTTTATTTATTAGATAATCTTTTTGCTAAGGAAATGTGTAGACAATATAAAATTTGGGCCCATTTCTTCAACGAGAGGAAAAAAAAGCAGTTCATACCCCTACCATGGAAAATTGGAGAATTCATTGTAAAGCACATAACCCACCTCAATGAAATTGCATGCCATTTTGACCAGCTTGACTTAAAGGAAGCCAAACTTGTTAAGGGTTTTGACCCAGATAACAAGTTTACTGCACATATGGAATTAATTGGCTATTCCTCATATTTCAATAAAATTGAACAATTTCAAAAAGGCAGTGGAGATAATTTGGATATCCCTGAAGTTGTGGCAGATCAAGTTTTAGATAATATGGAATATTTTATCAGTATCAATGAAGGTTATGGACAACATGGTAGATAAGTAGCATACAAAAACCCTAACTTACCAAATAATTCCCAGAAGAGCACTCTACCAAGAACAAAATATAGAACCAATGGTATTGAAATGAGAAAAGCATTAGCTGGAGGTTCAGATGATGGTGGTGATAAAGACCCACCAAGGAAAAATCTTGAAAAGTCCCATACTATGTATACTTCAGTTAAAAGAAAAAGAAATATGCCAACAATAGGGTTAAGCATACCTGAAACCCAAGAAATCCCACGAGCAATGGATGTTGATAAGCTCGTTGAAGAACCCAGTTTGTCTACACAAACACTACTGGAAACCAGGGACATTGTGGAAGCCCTAATTACCCATGAACCAGAAATATTCAAGGAAGAATCTATTACCTTGCACCACGTGACCTACAATCGAGAATCCAAAAAATTGATATTGGAAAAAGTTAATACAAGAAACAAAAAGTCATCAGAAAAGTGGAAATCATCAATTGATTTTGACGGGATTGCACCATCGAAAATTGCACAATTCCATGACGTAACTAAAGAGGCTTTGAAGCAATTTGTTGATACTATGGAAATGGAAAATTTAGATTTGAAACAAAAGATAAAATAATTAGAAGCACCCTTAATGCCAGGGCCTTTATTTCCAGAACCCCTTAATACAATTCAACCAACACTTGTGTTAGAAAACATTCTGGAAAGTAACGGTAAATCTAAAGGCTCATCAAGCTTGTTGAAAGCAATAATAAAGTATGTTGGGGATGCAATACATAAAATAATTGACCTGATTCAAGAACTTTGGGATCTTACTCAAAGCACTACCCGTTTTTCATCAAGAATTACAAATTTCAAGGAGTATCCTTTGAAATATTTAAAGAATGATGAAGGATTTGACAAGGAATAAGTGAGTACATTCTCGGCCAAAGTTTCAAGCTTAAGTGATGCCCACATAAAATAGCATAAACTTCCTTCGACTACTCGAATGAAACAGATCAATGCATGTTGGTTGAAGAGAATAAAAAATTTGAGAGAAATGATAAGTGAGTTAGATGTTTTAAAAAATAAAATAAAAAGTGATTTGTTACTTAAACTTGTTGATCTTACCAAAGAACTTGATGGTCCTAATCTATTAATGGATACAATTATTTTATCAAAGGCAACATTAATAGTTCAACTTGATGCATTAAAGGTAGTTTGGGAAAATGAATTTACCGAAACAATAGAATTTTCTGAAGAAAAGTTGAAAAATGGTTAGTCGGGTATATTAATGGAAATGATGAAGTGGATGACATGTTGCACCAATCGTTCATGGACATGAGAAAATTTGAAAATGAATTATTTGAGATCAAAACTAGACATGAGATCACGACAGCTCCTTTGAGGGAGTATATCAAGGAATGGTTAAAGAAAGCATTAATCATAATCATTGAGCCAGAAAATTAAGAAACAATTGTAGCAGTTATGCCACCTCAGAAACAAAAAACATCTATAAAAGAAACACCTCCAAGTAACTAAATGGGTACGAAAACTTTCCATCACAGTGAGTCAAGCAACAAATTTGTTCCTCCCTTTTAGGCTATTTTCTTATGTAATCATTTGTCATATTTCCTTTTATTTCTCGGTTATCTATGAAAACCAGGCTGATCCTTGATTTTCTTTCTCTTGTCTTCCAGGTCTTTTCATTTTATGGTCCACGTGAGCCCCGTCCCGGTCCTATTTGAAGGGAGAATGCAAATCTTTTTTTAAAAGCCATTTACTTTGTATTTAAAGACTTCTATATTTTTTAGACTCTGAGAGAACTAATGTGGAATATTATATTATTGTATTCTCCAATAATTTGATATAATGCTTGATATTTCAAATATGTATCCATCATAATCTTTTTGGTGTTTAATGAAATGATCATTTAAATTTCTCTGCTATATACATTCCATTTTTCTTGTCTCCTTTTTGTGGATATTGTTTATTTACTTGATGAGTGTTGTGATGGAAATGTCAACCTTTTATTTATCATACTCATTTGGTTTATGAATCTTGTAATATATTGTATATAATATCTTTAGAAAACACATGGTCTCAATCTTAGGTATTGATCTGAATGTGAATACTTGTTTTCTATAAGTTTGGTCCTTCTCAGGATTTGTTTATATTTTTGTATATAATTTCAGAAGGATGAGAGGAGTAACACCTCTATAAAAATGTAGGGGGATTCATATCCTTGTGAGGTTGACCTTAAGACTTTAAAACAATCATTCAGATCAACATTTTTGGCAACCATACTAGGGAGAGTAAAATGTTGGTTTCACAGACGAGATTTCTAATGACTCGACCTCACCCTAATCAACCGAATTTACAAGTTGTTCTTAGAAATCAAGAAAGTGTATTGCATCAATTGTATAGCTTGGCAATAACAAAAACGAAAATATGAGTAGAAACTGAAATATCATGGGAAACCCAATCCCACGAAGAAGAAAGAGAAATTGCAAGAAGACAAAGTCAAAGAGCTGGAAATTAAGAAAAGATTGGAAACATGCAAGGGTCAAATAACAAGAAGTAAGAGAAAACAAATTCAAACTCTTGAAGTTGGAGAAAGTTCTAGAAAAGTAAGAGAAAACAAATTCAAACTCTTGAAGTTGGAGAAAGTTCTAGAAATCAAATAAGAGAGACTCAAACAATGGGTGATAGAGAAGAAAGAGAAGATATTCATAAAATAAGAAATGAGAGACAGAATCCCACAAAGAAAGGTTAGAAGTATCCCACTCATTCTTGTAGGGAAACAACACCAATTACCTACTCTTCCATAAGGAGTCTTGCCTGTATTTTCAGGAGATGGATTGATGGACTCAAAGACATATATCAACCAATTCTTGACTATATGTAAAATCCATCTAATAGAACATGATGATGTAATGGTGAGAGTTTTTCTACAGACATTGATAGGCCCGACCTATGAATGGTACATGTTTCTTCCTTCCCGATTGATTTCATAATTTGATGATTTAGAGGCTATGTCCATGACCATGTATGCACCCCCAGTTTCATACCATACATTGCTCACATGGTTCACTAAAATCCATTTGAAAAAGACTAAGAGAAACAAATATTTCAATTTGCGATTTTTCCAAATGTTAAATCATATTCCAGAAGAGAAAAAAACAAATAATTCAGTTATACTTGGATGCTATAAGAATGCAATGCCAACAAATGTAAAATATACTATCAGATCTACACAAATAGAATATTTAGATGGAGCTATGAGTAAAGCAACAGAGATGGAAGATGCTATAAGAATGCAATGCCAACAAATGTAAAATATACTATCAGATCTACACAAATAGAATATTTAGATGGAGCTATGAGTAAAGCAACAGAGATGGAAGAAATTATGATAGAAACAAATGTTGATCCTAAGATCATCCTTAGGAAAGTTCAAAGGCAAATGGATAATCTTACTATAGCAAATAAAAGAACATCAACCTCGAAGAATGTTGAAAAATGAGGATTTGGTGCGGGAATATTCCATGGTGTTATCCTAATGTAATAAATGATCTAGCCGCAACCCAATAAACAAGGAAAAAACTAGATATGGTTCAAATGAATAGAACTATTCGACACATGCAAAATGAGCTAACAAGATTAAGAAAAACTAAACATTTTGTCCCAACAAATCAAAACCCAATATTTCTTGCTCAGGAGCAATGAAGAATTCCTATCCAGGAGCAAAGAACAAGAAATGATGACAGAAATGAGGAACATAGGCCAAGGGCACCTAGAATGCTTCATCCTAATGTTGATGTGTTGGAAGAAAATTTTGAAGATCTTGATCAAGAAGCAAACATCATCCAAGATGATATTTTGGAATCGGTACATATGAATGAAGGGGAATCATCCTTTTACATTTTTAATGAAAAAGAAGAGTCTGATATGCAATAAAATGTTTAACAAGAGCATGAGCAAACAAGTTCAAGTCAAAAGAAGCTACAAAAAAGGAAAAGGCTAAAGTAAATCAAGCAGAAACGACAAAGAAACAAGTTGTTACTAGCCAAGCAAAGATTCCACAATAGATGACTTATATTGTGATCGATGGTTTATCTAAACTTATAATTACTTTTCCTTTGATGGAAGTAGTCAAGATACCACAACAAAGGGAAAACTTGTTAAGGATACTTGATCACTCTGATACAAGAACATAAGTTGCAGTTATAAATTCCAAACAACAACAAATATTCTCATCAGTCAAGTTAAGAGGAAAAGTCCCACCATTTTACATTACCATAGAAAATCATAATGTTGTATTGAACAATTGTTTGGTTGATAGTGGGGCTACCAACAACATCATCCCTTTGTTAGTCATGCAAGCAATGGGAATGGAATGTATGAAGCAATATGAGACTAGGGAAAGCATTTATGATATTGACTCAAGAAAAGTCCTAGCAGATGGGGAGATTAAAGATTGATGTGCATGGATAGTTGCGGTCCCTCACATCATGAGAGTTTTTACTATTGTAGTTGTAGATCCACCTCCAGCATATGGAATTTTTCTTGGCAGAGATTGGTGTTCAATGATTGGAGGTTATATCATGAACGATGGAAGTTGTATGATGTCTCTCAAGGATGGAACAATGGTTAGAGTTCCCAGAGAAGTTAGAAAACATGTTTTCTTCAAAAAGAAAGAGAATGAGTTGATGAAGAGATATCTTTATGTTGGAATAGGAAACTATATTGTTCTTGATCCAGAACAACTCGACATTCCAAAGCTAGAAAATGAGAACTCCTTTCAAGGTTATTGGAAGATGTCTTTTGATGGTACCTGTTCCAAATCTAGAAATGGAACAAGAATCATTTTTAAAGGCCCTGAATCTATTATATATCTACATGCAATCAGACTTGAATTTCCATGCACTAACAATGAAGCAGAATATGAAGCACTAATTCAAGGTATGATTCTTACCCTTCAAATGAAAGTTGAGAACCTGGTGATCACTGGTGATTCAGAATTGATCGCCAATCACATCAGAAAAAAATATAGGATCAAGAAGGAAAATTTAAATGGTTATGCAGGGAGGGTTTCAGTAATCATAGATTCCTTCAACTCTTTCAATAGATCTTTTATCCCCACATAAAATAACCAAGATTCATTAGCAATAGATGCATACCTTTTCAACACAGAGGATTCTTAAGGAAAAGACATTTATCAAGTAAAGACTGTTTTTCGACCTTCAATCCCAGATAACCAGGAGTACTTACAAGTTTTTTAAAATGATGAGCATCTTGTAAATCTTTGTACTGATGATGAACCCATAACTTCTAGTGATCCAGAGGAAGATCAAAATTCATAGGGAGAAATTCACGAACATAATCATAAACTTACCCCGAAGAAATATATTAGTTTGGAATCTCTCTTTACGAGAGATGATCAAACAAAAAATTCAAAACCACTAGAAGAACCTTATGTCGAGAAGGTCCAAGAAACACAAAAAATAAGCATTGGTACTCCTAAATCTCCAAAATATATAAACTTGGCTACCAGTTGCATTAGTAAAGAGATTGATCAATACACCCAACTTTTTAAATATTTTCAAGCTGTCTTCGCATGGAGTTATGATAATTTGAAAGAATATGATAAATCAATATTTCAACATATCATACCTCTAAAAGAAGGAGCCAAGTCATTCAAACAAAAGTTGAGAATGATAAATCCTAAGATAAAACCACTAGTAAAGATAGAAATTGAGAAACTAAAGAAAGTTGGTATATTTCTCTTATTATACATTCAAATTGGCTTTCAAATCCAATAGTGGTGAGGAAAAACACTAGTGAAATCCAACTTTGTGTTGACTTTAGGAATCTCAATCAATTCAACATAAAAGATAATTACCCATTTCCTAGTATGGAAATGCTTCTTCAACAAGTTACAGGGTCTGCATTAATGTCTATGTTATATGGGTTTTCAGGTTATAACCAAGTCCTTGTGGAAGAGGAAGATAGACCAAGAACAATGTTTGTAACACCATGGAGAACCTATGTTTATGTCATAATGCCATTTGAACTGAAAAATGGAGGTGCAACATTTCAAAGAGCGATGGATCATACTTTCAAAGACTTCATTGAAAAATTTATGGTTGATTACCAAGATGACCTAACAATCTATTCTAAATCAAGAGAAATTATTATTAGACATCTTAGACAAATTTTTGAAAGGTGTAGAATATATGGAGTATCATTAAATCCAAAAAAAAAATTGTTTGTTGTAACATAAGGAAAATTATTAGGCCATGTTGCAAGCAAAGAAGAAGTGTATATTGATCCAGAAAGAATCAAATATATAAATGATCTAAATCCCCCAACATCAAAAAGGGAGTGCAATCCTTCTTTGGGAAGATAAATTTTGTCAAACAATTTGTCCCCAATTATGCTTCTGTTTTCAAGCCTATAAATAAGTTGTTGAAGAAAGATCAAAAGTTTCAATGGATACCAGAAATTGAAAAGGCATTCATAGAAATTGAGCAAGCCATTACTA
>CBVK0103636781.1:0-15195 GCA_900067695.1 Picea abies | reverse complement strand
AACTGAACCATTGTATTACTATATATAGATAGTAAAAGTACAATCTAGAAAAAGAGGGTCTACCAAAATGGAAACCGGGACCCTCTCCTCAACCCAACACTTTGATCAACATTAACAATTCAGAAATTCAGAAAGTTCCAAACAGAGTTTTCACTATCATAACCAGGTTTTGACCTGGAAGACTAAGGACCAAAGAAAAAATTGACTATACTGGCCAAAACACCTAGAGCCTGAGACACACAAAACCGATCTTTTTCAAAAGGACCAGAGCCTGAGTAGGATGTAACACCCTACTCTATAATAATTAAACAAAAAGAATAAAATCCAACATAGAGCAGGTCAAACCAGGACATCTATAGAGAATCATGGCCATGCTTCATCTTCTCGCTCTATGTTTCCATCTCCGCAACTTCCTCCTCGTCACCAATCTGAATGGGGTAATCGCACGAACACATGGATCTATGTTGCATCTTCCATATTTCTATTGGAACGACTCCTCATTTCTCACTTTGAACTTTAACCCGAATTGGGATTTACAGAATAACTCGATCTTTCCTTCCAGGATCTTAATCACATGGGTGGTAGATTCGTTTTCCTTTATAACCTTCGCCATGCCTTGAGCAACCAACACCTTGACCACTTAATACGTTTATGCCATCTTGAAATACTTCGTCTCCCTGGTGCGAGTAGACTTTGGGTCCTCGACCCAATCCTTAACCACCTTAACAATATCTTCGTCTGAGGTGCTCTTACGTTGTCGCCTAACCTCATCCTCAACTTCCTTCGGAGACTGCTTTTCTTGCTCCGAGAACAAATACTTGAAGCGGGTCCCTGCCATCAAGGCATCCTTCTTGCTCCGAGAACAAATACTTGAAGCGGGTCCCTGCCATCAAGGCATCCTTAGCGGCTCTAGTTTGGTTGGCTAGTCCCTGTGAGGAGGAAGCCTCATGATGCTTCCACTTTTGATTCTTACCACAAGTGTCAATTCTAGCCATTCTAAAATGATGCACAAAATTCAACGGAGTTCTCTTGTCGCCTAATCTACCTCTTCTTATCGACCAACATAACCTACTCCTCTGGGGATACAGAGCCTGCTTGGGATGAGAAATAACAGACCTGCCATTGAGCCTCAAGGGGGAACTTTCCTTGACACTAAACGACGAAAATAGACTCAGGAAAATTATGCCAAGATCCCGCTCTCATCTTTTTAACTCTCATATTTTGAACTTCTCCCTCAGATTTCACTTGAGGTGATCCACTTTTCTTAGGAAAGCCAGAAATGACCCTATAAAATCCTTTCTTACCTCAATGTGCTTGAACATTTCCCCTTGCATCACCTGAGTTATCTTATATGGCACGATTGAGGAAATCATACTAAGATCAGTTGCCTCCGTAGTACTTTCAGGATTAATGTGATAACTACTCTTATTGTCGTTCTCCATATTATAGTTTTGGCATCGTCCCAGCCACCTTTTCCCATTAACACGACCTTCAAAGTGCTTCATGCCACCAACTACCTTGACGTCGAAGGAACCTACCTTTCTCGGCCTATTCCACTTGGACTAAGGCAGTTATTAATTCTCATTAATGCCACCTCTTAGGTGACATTTGGTGATCCTTTCATCATTACTCGGTCTCATCCTCAAGTGACTAGGATCCCAATTTTTCCCTTCGTCTGTCTTCCAACAACCAATTGTCATAGATTGTTTTTCGGGCCTCCAGGTAGATTTTGTTTTAATTTTTAATTAGAATTTACTCGATGTATTTTTTTTTTAAATGTGTTCTTTTTCATTTTTCTTCAAAATTATTGTTTACGAGGTGTGTTTTTTCCATTTTTAATGTATATTATAAAAACAAATAAATATTTAATTAATAAACAAATTTCCAGCTTTCTAATTTAAGAGGTATTTCCAGCTTTCTAATTTAAGAGGTGATTTTAGCCTTTTTTTAGATGGCGTCAGTGGTCAAGGCCACGACCCTAATTAAGTCTTAATTTTTACTCTAAAAATAAAATAGGTGCTACTGGTAGCATTGGTTTTTGATTCGATGGTCAATTTCCTACAATGGTGTCGGTCGTCAAGGTCGCGATTTCAAGCAATAGTTTTAGCCACCAAACAAAAAAGGGGTGCTACAGATATCACCAATTTTTAAAATATGGGTTGATTTTGGTGTTTTTGACTAAAAAATATGAGTTTTTTGGGCCAGAGTTCTCGTTTTGAGGTCACAATTCTCGTTAAGTCAGTAACTTTGTTTAAAATGTAATCAAAGTGCCACATGGTAGGTAAATATTGGCCCACATGGTGATGAATGCACAATGAATTCGTTGAATAAAAATAATTATCTTCCTTCTCTAACTTTACCTATAAGTTCATTTTTACAAATAAGTTAGTTAAGAAGTGATCCACGTTTATAAAACGAGTCAAAATCATTTTTACAATGAAATTACTCTATAAATTAAAGTTGCATACAAAAAGTAACTTAAAAAAATGTACATTAAAGTTACTTTATAGTGATTCACTTTTATAATTTATAAAGTCATGTGATAACTTAGATTTCCATTAACTTAAACTAAACTATTTGTCTCAAAGTGCGTGCCTACCCCAAAACCCTTGTTTTTCCTTGCTAAAAACTTCAACACGGTCATACAAAAAAATAAGCAAAATTGTAAAGAAAATAAATTTGAAACTTTGCAAACATAAACCTTTTCAAGTAAAAAGTGTTTCCAATTGAAAGCATCGCTCCAAATGTAATGGAACAACCAGCTCAGCCTAGAAAGGCACAAAAATAGCAAAACCAATAAAAACTTTAATGTATGCGGCAACATAGGTTCAAGATCTCAATTAACAACAAAAACATATCTTCATACAGGCTTTGACACCATGTTCGACAAAATGGAGTATTTCCATATAAGACAAACAACTTAAGCAATCGCTCACACAAACAAATCAAACATCAATACACCAGTGTTTTACCTAGTTAAAACCCTCAAAGAATGAAACAATCGCTAGCAATATATTATTGCAAAAGAAAAACATTGTACACAAGATTTTTTTCACAATCGATCTTCAACAAATGACCCTCCATGCTCTTTGAATAGATATCATGGATCAATTGAGTGTTAAGCCACAGATCAATATAATCATCAATATCAAAAAGAATATCAATCATCGAATCACTTTATGTCTAGAACCTATCACGATCAACAAATTACATAACTACAAATTCATATTAATGCACACTAAAGAAATACACTTTTACCTAAAGACACATTAAACCAAGTTGACCTTAACTAACTCCTAAGTGTCTAAATATCCTAACTTTTTTCACCTAGGAAGCTTTGAGATAAAATCATCAAAAGATTGACCAATAGTTGTTGGGATAATAGACATTAGGAGGTTGCTTAATACCAACTTAGTCTAATCTACTAGTCGTGTGTGTTTTTAGTGTGTTTTTATACTTGAGTTATCCAACATTCACCATTCTATCTTGTGCATAAGTGATCTAACAATTCTTATATTCTTAGTATTCCCCACACTTTATATGTGTCATATCACCTCATTGGTCCATGATCTCCATTTAAATATCATGGAGGGTCATTTGTATGTAACATTGCATAACAAATATTAGAGTGATGTACTAGATGCAATCCCTTCTTTCAGCAATGCTACAACTTTTCTCTTGCTATGTGGATGTTTCCCTCTTCAACAATTTCACCGTGTAAATATTGGTGTCTTGATCTCTAATTTGTGTGAGTTATTTCTCTATGGTTTTGTCCTTGTGGTTGCCCATCAATGAAATACAATATGGTAATAGAGCACCTGTGATGTTAACTTCTATTTTGCTCAAAAGTCAAGGTAGCTTGTGACAACTATAAAGGATTTTACCAAGCACATGCTAAAGTTCTTTATTAATTTGCACAAACATGCCTAGCTAACATTTTGAGTATTTGAAGAGCTTCAAATTCCTTATTCCAAATTTGAAATTGAACCTATGGAGCTCTTATGATTAGCTCTTGAATATATGAGTTTGTTGTTATGATTCAACTCAATACGTATATTTTCGAGGAAAGTTGATTGTTCCATTGTGTTTGGAACGGGATTTTCAATAAGGCTTGTCTTTCATTTTGTTGAAAAAGACCTTTGTTTGCCTCATATATGAAGATTTACATCTACCAAGCAATGGTCGTCCATTTAAAAATAGTAATAAAACATTGATTTTCTAATGTTTGGTGTTTGGGCTCTTTGGCCCTTCCTTGACTCAGTTCAATCTCCTATGGTCTCAACACCATTTTTTTCGATGTTTGTTAGCCTTTCCAACATCGTTTTGTGGTTTCTTTGGCGAGTTTGTGAAACGATTGTGGCTTGACCCTCTTGTGTTTATGGGTTTAGAGGCCATTTGTTGGTTGTAGGGAAAGTTTTAATGTAAAATGTCGAGTTTTTTTCCTTGTCCTACAAGTTGTTCTCATTGTTGGTTTAAGCACCCTCCATCAAGCAAGAACCCACTTTCGTGGCCTGATCCATCATTGGTCACTATTGCTTTGAATATTTTTTAGCATCATGTTAGTATTCTTGTCATTGCATGCTTTGGCCTCTTTTTTACCAATAAGTCAATACTTGTCGAAGCCCTCTTTCTTCACGACTCCTCTCCTTGGAAGTTGAGCATTTTCCTTGGGTTGCGGGTGCCCCTTTTCGACAACTAAGCCACCAATCAAGCCCGTCAAACCCATCATCACCTTTTTAATAACACCACCCTCTTTGTGGGTGTTGTCCTTTGAGTCGCCCACCAACTGGTCTATTGCACAACTCCACGACCATCGCTTCTTCTTTGGAAACCCTCACAACCCACCATTGGCACATTGGAAGCATTGCCTCTATGCAGGCCCCTCTCCTCACTAGCACTACCTTGATCGATGTGTTGACCACTGACCTCCACCATCCTTTTGACAGTGCCATACCACGAGTATTATCAACCCTTGAAATAGTGCTTCACGTCATCCTTTTATTTGGAGACCCCACCTATGGAGTTATTGTCATTGATGGTCATTGTCAAAATGCTAGACCTTTCGTTCCACTTTTTTATTTTCATGTACCACTCAAGAAGTCTACTCACCACGTGGCACTGACGTGACCTTGCTAGTTAGGCATGACCATCAATCGATTGTATCACCTGAAATACGCCTAACCAACATGTCTTAACCAAACCCAAGCCAAGCACCTTAAACTTACGAAATTTCAAAGAGCTCATTTCACCATAAGTGATGTTGCATCATCGCCACCCGGCCATACACAACCTATTGTCGCCTCCCCCGATCCAACCATACTTAAACAAATTACTGCCCCACATGAGACCATGCTATCATCCATCTAGGCCAACACATGATAGTCCATGAAAATCATGTCCCTACTTCATGAGGCATTCACATGTGCTCAATGCATTTATCAACATTTTGGCCTCGCCACGGACAACACACAATCCATCACATTGCCAAGTCACGTCATCCTCCATCGAATCTTGCTATGCAGCACCTCATTAATCATCCACCCCTTCTAGAAAAGACATCCTTGGTCCTCTTGGCCTACATGTTAGTACACTATCCTAACTATCTCACAAATCATGCCGAGGTGATCACCAAGACTACCAAACCATATGGACTTATTGTGCACACTTAATCTTGTTTGCCTAGTGCACCCTCCATCATGCCATTGTCAATGGCACCTCAAGTTGAGCCCTTACATTCTTCCCCACTTGAATTGTTGGCATCCTCATCAACACAACCCCATCGACTCCTTTGATGAAAGGGGTGTTGGTGGTGAAGAGACACTTCCACAATTTCCACATTTGAACATGGCTCTGCTACCATTTGTCACAAAGTTATATTTTTCATTCTACTTGAGCATCCATACCACTCAAGAAGCCTAGTCGTTGCGCGGTACGTGCAACCTTGCTAGCTGGCCATGACCATAAACCAATTGTATCAACCAAAATACATCTAACTAGCATGTCCTAATTGAAACCAAGCTAAGCACCTTAAACTTACGAAATGTCAATTTCACCATAGGCGATGTTGCATCATCACCACCCAACCATAGGCAACCTACTATCACTTCCCCCAAGCCAAGCATACTTGAACAACCAACTGCCCAATGTGTTATTGTGATATCATCCATCTAGGCCAACACATGATATTCCATGAAGATCATGTGCTTACTTCATCGAGCATTCACATATCTTCGATGCACTTCTAAACCTTGTTGCCTTACCACAAACAACACACACAATCCATCACATTACCAAATCATGCCATCCTCCATTAAAGCCTGCTATGCAACACCTCATCCGACATTTGCCCCTATTAGGCAAGACATCCTTGGTCTTCCTATCCTACACACTAGTACACCATCCTAACCATCTAACGAATCATCGTGAATCAATCACCAAGGTTACCAAACCATATGGACTCATCATGCACCCTTAGTCATGTTTTCTCAATGCACCCTCCATCATGCCATTGTCAATGTCACCTCAAGTCGGGTCCTTACAGTTACCCTTGGAGCAGTGGTCCAACAATGGCCCCACCTAACATGGTGTTAATACTACCATGAATCCCTACTAGAAACCAATTAAACCTTTCAATAAGAGACCTCAACACATAGATGCCACACGGTAGCCACCTTAGCATCACGTAGCCTAGACACTTGCCATGTGAACCTCTTATTGTGATGTGGCCGTTCTTCAGACTACCATGTCATAACTAACAATATATGCACAACATGACACGTCAACATCCATGCAACATCCCTTGTCATTGTTGGAGATATTACACACTCACCTAGTAATTCCTTTTCCTACTTTTTAGGGATTTCTAGTCATCGAGATGGTCTCCTATTTTTTAGGTTGTTTTTAAGGAGATTTCCTAAAAATTAGGGTGCATTCCCTCTTTAGTTGGACTTCAGTTAAGAGTTCAGTTAGACTAGTGAAGAGTTCAGTTAAACTAGTGGAGGTAACTCATGCATGCAACAGTCGATTTTCTCTCATGCAACAATTGTTTTTTTCATGCTTAAGAGAAGGAGGTCGCATATCTCATGCATGCATGCCTTTCTCTCTCTTCCACACGTGTGAACTCACATATCTCATGCATGCATGCCTTTCTCTCTCTTCCACACGTGTGAACTCAATTAACTGGGGATTGCTTTGACAGTTGACTGAGACTAGCTATTAGTTGACTCCCGTTCCAGCGAGTTAGTGTCCAGGTCTCCTTTAAATCACTATTATGGTGCATGTACTCCTAAGATTAGTGCATTGTTTTTCTTGGACTACTTATATGTGTGTATTACTCATTCCTGATGGAGAATATCATTAGTTAGTGTGATTAATAGATTTCATTCATTCTTTCTCTCATATTTATCTCTCTCTCTCTCTCTCTCTCTCTCTCTCTCTCTCTCTTACAAGCTTTGTGTGATTTGCTTTAGCTAGGTTCTGTATGATTAGTTTCAGGGTTTTCACCCAAACTTCACATGGAGAATATCATTAGTTAGTGTGATTAATAGATTTCATTCATTCTTTCTCTCATATTTATCTCTCTCTCTCTCTCTCTCTCTCTCTCTCTCTCTCTCTTACAAGCTTTGTGTGATTTGCTTTAGCTAGGTTCTGTATGATTAGTTTCAGGGTTTTCACCCAAACTTCACAGTCGTGTGGCACCACAAAATCTTGACACGTTAGCATCCCTACGATGTCATATTGGCACATGTCACTTTTTAGTCTACCACATCATTAACGTTGCCATGTCACACTACTATGTCACATACAATCCCTGCCACATGGAAACCTACCACATCAACTACCCACCATCTCAACACCACATTCGCTTTCATATCCACGGTTTTGGAGGACCCCCTCCATTGCACTTTGATTTTTTTAAGTGATTTTCAAACAACCATAACTTTGTCATTCTAAGTCCATTTTTAGTGCACGTTTTCAATTGTTTTTTTTTGTGCACTACACACTGAAGTGATTATTTTTTGGAGATTTCTATTTAATGCATGTTGTTTCTCAGTTTTCTCAAAAAACTCGTTATAATACTCATTTTGGGAACTTCTCAAGGGCATACCTTAGTCACCCATGCACCTTTTTATGGGTTGTTTCTTTTGAAAGTTTGTTATTTTTTTAAATTTTGCATTGGTGCAATTAGTGTCCGTTTTTATGGCTCGTATGAAATTTGTAATATGCTTAAGTATGAAATTTGTAATATGCTTAACTAGTATTGATTATTCCTCATAGAAGTCCTATATGGAAGATCTATTGAGAAGTTAGGCATTTTGGATCACTTTGGGAACAAAATTTGCACCTTTGGATATCTTGAATAAAGCCAAATCGGATAACAAAAAGGACACTCATGGACTCAAGGGCACGTCTCTTTCTAAAAAAATGTTTCATCTTCAAACTATTGATTCTCATTTGACATAGGTTGGACTTGGCCATTGTTTGCTCTCATAGATTGATTATTATGTAGTGTTTTCACTTGATAACTTATGATAGAAACCATTCTTTGTATGGAGCATTCATGTTGACCTTTGACACTAGAGCTCAATCAGAGCACTCTCCACTTCACTGGGATTCTTTCGTTTGCATGATTAGAGCACTTAAGTTGATCTTTCACAGATTTTCCATTTTGTGCATCAGAGTCTAATCTTATTTGCTTCAACATGTTATCTATCATCTTTTGGAGACCATTGCTCGATAACATGTTTATGGGTTTTCACCCCCATTCTTGATCACGCGTGCCTATGCTCACTTAATAGAAACTCTTGTAAGCTTCATTGATTTTCGAGAAGCAATTTATGGTTTCTTGGGGCCTATGATTTTGAAGGACTCTATTCGAGCATTGTTTTGCACATTGTCATGGTCATATTGATGTGTCAAATTTAGCATCATTTTATTTACACCCTAATTTTTTGTTACAAAGGAACATTTGAGTAATGTTTTCTTGGATTGTAAATAGCTACCTAATGAGCATATTTTTGTAATGACCGGTATTGAGAAGTTTGTCTCGTGTTGATGGCATTATTTTGGTGTTAGTGTCTTTTTCATAAAGCACTTTGTCTAGCTTGTTTGCATTGGCACCTTTTCTGCTTGGAGCACTTTTGTTGATCATTCCATGTTTATGTCTTTTCGTGTGTTTGTATCCAATCTTCTTTAACTTCAAGGTGTTTGATTCCAACTTTGTACGTTGGCACTACTATGTTTATGGAGCACTTATGTTGATTATTGTTAGTATTTTTCCTTTTTTGTGCCTCATGACAGATACTCTTCAGCATTCCAATGACAAACTTTACGATGGCATATTTGTGTTGCTTCCATGTACACATGCATTTTCATTGATGTGTGACTTTGAGTACTTGATGAGTTTATTGACTCCTTAGCCAAAGAGGCAACTCAATGCTCTATAATTCCTTGAATCTCCTATTGATCTTTCTCGTCACAACATTGTCATATCATTTTTAGCTTCTACATGATCCTTAGGTTGTGTGAAGCATTCTTGTTGACTATCAATAGTTTTTTTGCCTTTTAGAGCATTTGTCTTGATCCACAAAAAATACACCCAAACAATTCCATCAACTACCCTTAATAATAATTTGAGTCTTTTGAATGTGAGTCTTTAAACACTTTTCCTCCTCGTGCATAGCCACAACTTATTAGGGAATACTAAAGTATCAAATGTGTGTTATTTACAGAATCCTTCTTTGAGATATATTTAAAGATGTCTCTCATCAAATCATAGATGTGAAAATTGTCAAGTTGTTTTGAGTACTCTCGAGTCAAACTATGCTTGGCCCTGCTACCAAGCCTAGTTAACTAGGTCTCAAGTTTTACTCTATGCAAACAAGTCAAACTCATCAGCAACAAATAAGCAGCCAATAATCAACCATTAGACCTTGGGCCCTAAGCTACTCATAAGTTAGACCCTAACCCATGAGCAACTTGCACATTATTCATTGCTTGAGAATCCAACTCACAAGATGGTGGAAAAACTTGTCAATGTCAAATATAAATGCTAAAAGAGTCCTATTAGCAAGATGGTGGAAAAATCGTCCATGTCAAATATAAATGCTAAAAAGAAAATGAGAATGCCTCATTTTGAACAATGTCAATTTTTTATCAATTTGTTGTCAAAGTTCAAGTCGAACTCTTACACTTCAACCTCATGAAGTCAAGCTTTATAACATTGCATAAAATCTCCAAAGTCCAACCATTATAGTAATTCCTAAATGTTATAATAAGAGCACACTTCACTGACAAATTGATAATTTTGCAACTCAACCAAGTTGTAATATGTTGGAATCAACCTCAAGATGCAATCAAAAGATAGGTATATCTTGTTAAACAACCAAGAATGCAATTACCCAAATCATCTTGTTGATCTCCAACAAAAATGATATACAAACTTGTAAGTATAATTCTATGTTTTAGTGCATTGAATAGCATCAAAGATTTTATTTTGTTAAAGAAGATTGCTACATACATGCAAAATACTAGTTGTGTATGTAACAAACGAGCAAAGGATGACTAAACAAAGCCCTACTAGTGGATTGGTTCAATAGTGCCCAGAGGAAAACATAGCATGATCTACCATCTTTTAAGAAAACAAATATTCAAGTAAAAACTAAACTAAGCTATGGTTTTGAAAGAGGAACAAAAGAACCTCGAATAACTCTCAAGAGGTCTTCAAATGGTTGGTAGTTGAGTTCGAGGAGCATGAGGAGGAGAAATACTTCACAGCCACAATGGTCCTCCAAAATAACCTACACACAAATTGCCAAAGAAAACCTTTCTTCCTATTGAAATGATAAACCCTAATTCCTACTTACTTTAGAAAGAGAGAAATGTGCTAAATATATCAATGATTCAAAAAAACATTAACAAAGGTATCTAAACAATGTGAATCATAAGACAATAGACATGGGGGGCATAACGAAATATGTTTCATTAATCAAAAGAAGGATTACAATAAGACTATTACCCTGTGTGCATGTCAAAGTGGCTTCCAATCTCCAATCCTTTGGGTTCTTTCCACTCTCGGGCTCTCTTAAGGATCACTTGCTTCTTCAACATATGAGCACAATGTGGATACTCGTTATAAAATCCAGCAATACAACCTTAGCTATCAATCCGAAGATGAAAACCCCATGTAAAGGAGGCCCTCTTATAGGTGTAGAGTTCCTCCTAGGGATTTTTATTATTAATGATCCATTACTTAAGAATCTTGATATATTTGTAGTTTTGCCGCTTAATAGTGATCAAAATTAACTTTATCAACCTTGGTATGTTTGGCATGTCCTTTATTTAAATTTCATTAGATCAAAAGATTCATACATTTTTTCCCTTGATATGAGCACAATCACACTACTTTCGAAGTTAAAATAGAATGGCCTATTAAAACCAATACTAATCACGTTTTCGAAAGTTTCTAGCCAATTTTAAGGTTTTACTTGTTTCATAGACCACACGGTGATGCTTTCGAGAGTTAAGACTCATTGTCACACAATGATGAAACAAATGTGTTATTAATTGAAAGAACGAAAAATTCAATTGAACTTTCTCAAAAGTTGCTACAAAAAAGATTTTATATTTTTCATGTTTCCATCCCTCACAAGGAATGCATCTATTAAATTTTCACCACAAAAAATACTATTTGCATTTAAAAGCTATGTCCATTTTTTTGGAAGTTGCTTTGAGCAACACACCCTCGCTCAAATTCATGGGTTGTACCGCATAACATAGACTTCATGTCTAAGGGAGTTTATGAAGCCAAAACCACTCAAGACTTGCACTCGACCTCGTCCCTTCTTTACCAATTCATAAGTGAGGCAAACCACAACAAGGATGAAAGTGTATGGCTTAATATTTTGTCAACCTCGCTAGTGAACTAAGGCATCGTTAGCTACCTTGTCCTCTTTTCACTTAACTTTTGGCAATATACAAAATAAAGTGAAATACACGAGATCTTTCATGTTCTTTTAAATAGAATGATCTTACAACCTCAACATAGGACAATTTTATAAACTTCAATTGGTGAAAATCTCTCTCCTAATAGAAGGAAAGAGAGAAACTTATTAAAGTACAACACCATTCGTAACGAGGGGTAACGATTATTTAGTATGTATCAAGTAGACAAACGTCACTTTTCAATAGCACTATACACTCCAAAATTAAGTATATATTACATGTTTTGAGGAATGTACATATTGAAAAAGCAGAAAGTCGTGTCCAACAATATTACGAACATGATCCAATTGTCAAACGTTGAAAGACTTAGTTTTATTCCCAACTAACAAACTTTTTACAATAGTTATTTTGGAAAGCTTGATCAAGAAAGATGTTGAGTTACACTCGTCCCTCCCAAAGGCAATCCGATATGCCACCAGCTCTTTCCAAAAATACCTTGACTTGCTGTGGAGGATCTAAACCAAGTTTAGACGCTCGCTCCCAACGTTCCAGCCTAGGAACTCCAATACATGGTCCATATTTCATGTTCATATCAAATTGCCGCAAGACCTCTTCCATGTTATCAATATCATCTACAAAGACCATGTTCCATATTTAGGAACAGAAAAACATGAAACTAGAACTTAATATATCGAATGCTTACAAAGGAGCAATGTTCTCGCCAACCAATCTCCAATAATGAAAACAATCCCTCGAGCTTAACAATGAAAATAAATACGATTGCTATAAGTACCAAGAGCTGGCTCACTAACTTATCTCCAATAACAGAAGCAATCTTGCCAATCAAAAAAAATACCAGATATGCATAACATTCACAAGGTGCTAAAAATGAACAGGCATTTAAACTCAAAACTTCTTAGATATGGTTATGGATCCTTAACAAAAAGACCAGACTGGTGTTTTCAGCAAGGTACCCAATATCTTTAGTTTTGCCATCCTTCCTAGCTCGTCATCAAAGAAATAAATTGATTCCACACATCCCAATCAGAACAGAATCAACAATGGCCAAGCAAAACCTGTTCAAGTAAGGGTAAGTAAAGCAGCAAAATGCGTATTTCATTATGGAACAATAAAACATCCATTTGTATTTCCAAACATAATACATGTCTATGTTTTGCGAGTCCAACTAATTATCAAAATCAGGACATTATAGCCAAACTATGGAAAGCATAGACGAATAGGAAGACATGTCAAATCTACATGCATTGAGCTAGGACACCAGTGCTGAACAAATTATGGCTATGCACAAAACATACAAGACAAAAAGTCTTTTACATATACAGCAAATAAAGACCAGAAATTAAATTTGGGAAAAACACCTACGAAGATGAAGCCTGTGAGGGGAAACATCAGTCACAATTACATTCCCGGTTCTCCACTGGATTACAGAGTTAACCAGTGCAACAAGCAATATGAACATTTTGCAATATTAATGAAGTGCCATAAATAGCATGTTGCAAACAGGGGGAAATATCAATATGTAATGAGAATGAAATCTAGGTCAACAGTGAGCATAGATTAATGTTGAAATTATTGTTGATGTATTTAGCATCAGATAGGTACTTCCACATAGACTTGGAAGTCATCTTTATAACCTCTCATAACCTTAGGAGTTCACTTTGTGTTAATTATTTGTGTTAATTATTAAAGTGAATGACCTTTTAGATTAATGTGAAATTAATTGAGTTAATTGTCTTAGTTTGCCTAAGTTTGTTGGCATTAGTAACTTAAGTGAGTTGATTAAGTCCTAACCATTAGATCTAAAGTGAACGTGAGATTAGATCGCAGCCGTCGATCACTTTGGAGAAGAACTAGGGTTTTGGACTTAAGGCTAACTCAATGTAATAAAAGGCAACCTAGGTGAGAGGATGAGACACACACACAAAAGAGTGAGGAGACCTCATTGAGTGGGTGAATAGAATTCATCCAAGTGGTTGAGGACAGGTGCTAAGGGGCAGCAAGGGAGATAGCAGCAAGGTTGTCTAGGCTATTGTTGCATTGTATTCCTCTGATGGGCCATTTTCTTAGGATGGGAGACCAGGATTTTTATTAATAAAATCAAACTCAGATCTAGTTTTTCCTTCGGAGATTTTCCAGAGGTGTTTACCACAATATCTTGTGCAAAGTGTTATAGTTTATGTTTTAATGCTTCCATTGATTTTTTCATTAATAACCTAATCGTGCTAATAATTAATAAAGTGAATTTATTTGGATTATTAGTCGAGTGCTGAGTTTGCAGGTTTTAATATGGTATCAGAGCCGAGACTCTGAAAGGAGAAACTAGGAACACGGGATCGATATTTGCAACGAAGAAATTTTTTTACAGACCTACGGGAAAATTTTGATTTTTTTCAGGTTTGAAACTGCGGGGTTAAATTAATTTAAAAAAAAAGAATTGTATGGTCGTTGTACGGCCACCGTACAGATCTGTATAATTCGTACGGCTAAGTAAAGGCTAAGTGTATTGTTGAGAGTCATCAGGCAGTGGTCTTGAGGTCGACACCAATAGTGGTTGTGAGGTTGTGTGGTCGTTTGCAGTTGGCCAACAGAGGAGTGTTGGTCAAGGAGCGAGTGAGACTGCATGGAGAGGTTGTTGCATAGGTCACGGGCGTTCAGAAATAGCAGTCGTCACTGCTACGGGGACGCAGACAAGTAACGGCCATGGGAGTGAAGATCTCGACGTGGCAGAGGTTGTCCACGTGAACTGAGGAGCAGCCAACGGATAGCTCCTGGAAAGAAAGATCGGTTGTAAAAAACGGGTTGTGAGAAAGAAAAAAAAACGGCAGTGGGACAAACTACGGGCGTGAGTAAAGGCTATAGCAGGTCGCACATGGAAGAGATCAATTGTTGACCGGGAGTAAAGACAACTTGCATGAGTTTGAAGCAAGATGACTAATGAAGATTTGGTCGACCAACAGAGGTAAGACCGCCAGCAAAAAGCAGTCACACAGGTCTGCAGCAGGTCACGCGGAGGAGGAAAGAGTTGGGTGACAGCGTGGAGGCTCAGTTGGGTAGAGCAGGTGTGACAGCAAGGAGGTGTGGGCAGTGTGGAAGCAACCAACCGCTGCAAAAAACCAACCCAGCTGCGTAGGCCAGCCACCAGCAGACCCAGGCAGTCTCGAGTAGGCCCAACAAGGTATTTGGGCAGGCCACAAAGGTTCAAGCAGGCCCAGCAGGGTATTCGGGCAGGCC
>CBVK0103636774.1:3092-18706 GCA_900067695.1 Picea abies | reverse complement strand
TTTGGCTTCTAAGTAAGCTCCATTAAATGGTTGCATTGATGGATAGATGTGGTTCATTATTGTTTCAGCAGCCCAAGTTTTAAGTGTTCGAGTGGTAGTTGGTGAAAAGTTTTTATCTCTTTTAGCTCTCGCAGAAGACCAGGTATTTGGATGAGTGAAGAGGTGAGAAATTTCAGAGCACAGCTCCACTGAATGTAATGGAGGTATGAGAGCTTTGCCAATAAATATAATTTTCAGAATTCTGTTCCACTGAATGTAATGGAGGTATGAGAACTTGGCCAATTAATAAAATTTGCAGAATTCTGCTGTGGCTTAATTGTGTGATTATTGTTATGTTTGGATTTATAAAATCCATTGTTTGGTTGTGCTTTTACTCTAAATTGTAGGGAGAGGTAGGTCCAGCAAGTTGAGCCTACAGTGGTCTTGTATCGACGGTGCACACCAAACAGGCACCGTCAAAACGAACAGTCGCTCAGTGTACTGCACAATTTGTTGCTCGCTGTGAATAAACACACTTAATGAAATGGGTGTCAGAATTAGTGGTTAAGGAAACCAGCTATCAGCGACAACACTTGCTGCATAAGCGAGTTATGGCATTGGAATATTGTAATTTACATCAATGGAACCATTCTTGGTTATGGAACCCAAGGAAGAGCTATGGAACTAAGTGGGATAAAGGAAGCGCTATGGAACTAATGTGGGATAAAATTAGAGAATGATTGTCATGACAAAGTATGTCTAGTGGTTTACGCTTGGTTATGGAACCCAAGGAAGTGCTATGGAACTAGAGTGGGATAAAGGAAGTGCTATGGAACTAGAGTGGTATAAAATTAGAGAATGATTGTCATGACAAAGTATGTCTAGTGGTTTACGCTAGTTAGAAATTTGATGAAATAATTGAATGGGTTTAGTGGAAATAGTTTCGTAACTCATATATGAAATTACTATAATGAAGACACTTAGAATAGAGACCACTAAATTCACTATTTCTTGTAGGGAATCCTCCTAGTATGTAGTGAAAATGATATTACATATTGTTGAGTGAGACTTTTTCTATGTATGCTTCATATGAATGTGATTCATGGTTTATGTATGACAATGGTAGTATGTTTAATGGTTTATGAAAATATTACATGTTTATGATATGTTTTTTAGTTGGTGCAATGTATTTTGCATGATGATATATTTGGTATATGAGTGGTTGATATGGTTTAGGTGGATCATATTCACACTGTCTTGACCTATAGCTAAAGAAAGAATGGTCAGTCTACGAAAAAAATACAAAACAAGTTTTAATAGAGAAAATTGGGTCTAACTACTAATGCCTTGGTGTTAGATGTTATAGATTTACCTATATCTAAACATAAAACAAAATAATATATGCCAAGGTCAAAACCTTAGTTTCAACCGTAAAAAATTTGATGTATAATCACACCCAATTTGCAACCATATATGAATTATGAACATCTAAAATTAACCTATGTCAATTGAATTATGATTCGATGTGTTCATTTCTTAGTTTATATGGCACCTCCAGTGGTGGAAATTTATAGATGGTCGTACAAAGGAGTTGACCTACCTCATTCTATGCACTTGAACTTGCCATTTTTTTATGACTGTTATTAAATTTTAGCTCTACAATTTCTCGATCGAAACCAAGGGTTCCATGTGTTGTTTCCTTTTTGTTTCGATCCAATGTTAACCAATCCATAATTCTATAGGAGGGTTTTGAAGCTTGGGTTATCTCTTTAACTTGGGTAGTTGAGTCTAAAGTATTTTCTTTAATGATTTTATCATTAATACTATTGACTTTAAGACAAGGTGTCCTCAATGAATTCTATATAATCTTATATATCTCTTTTTTAGTTTCAAGCTATGACCTTAGGCAAAGGCATATTTCTCTCTTATGGTCAAAAGGTGCAATAGTTTTACATATTTTGAAATATATTTGGTTTATGGTGCTTGGTGACTTGATATCTGACACTTGCATGCAACATCTTTTAATAATTTTAGTGTTATATTATGGAGAACATTGTTGGAAATAGTAATTACAAGTTGGTGAGATCTTTACATCTCCGTTGATTCATTTGTCAGTCAATTTATCAGTAGCTGAATTGTCAGTCAGTCAATCGCACAGTCTATAAGTGAAAATTCGCATGATTACTCTAAAGTCAGTCGACCAACGATGAAGTTATAAATGAAGTCGATCTCTATCTTTTCGAGTTCAGTTAAGTAGTTGAAGAGTCAGTTGAATTTATGCCATGTATTTTTTAATGTTGAGTTGGTTTTAGCTTTTGTAGGAAGTCTCAGTCAGAGTGTACTTAAGTATGAGTCTTTAGTTAGTATGAAGATGATGCATATGATAGTGTAGAGTTGTTAAGCAGAGTAGAAAAGAGAGGTAGCGAGAATAACTGAGAACCAGCAACAGTTTAGGAGTGTAAGATGTCTGAGCACAGACTCTGTATCTGTGAAGTCAATAGAAGAAGCCATTGAAGCCGAAGCTCATCTTAGTATTGTATTATGTAATCACGTGCATTGTGTTGAAGTTCATTAATATCAAGAATTTTGTGTATTGACAAGTTTTTGTCTTAATTCGGAGTTTATGTGCTAAGAATAACACTGTGGTATTCTGTATTCATAAATCATTTCATTAGTTGTGTGTATTCACAGCGCGCAACAAACTGAGTAGTCTGTGCACTGTGCAGTGGTCTTGAGAACTCCGTCGTGCAGCATGTTTGGTGCATAGTATTTGAAACTTCATTGTGCATAGTATACTGTGTGCACCCCTCGATCTGATATTTGGTATCAGAGTAGGTTGATCAAGAGCAAGTTCTATCAGAACAAGTTCAAGAGAAAAAAATATGTTGAAAATTGAAATATGGCTTTTACCTCAAATTTGCAACCTCCCACTTTTACAGGCAAGAATTATGAGATGTGGTCCTTGACCATGAAGGTGTTGTTCTGAGGTCAAGACGTATGGGAGATAGTCTAGAGTGGCTATGTGGAACCAGTAGATCAAGAAACATATAATTCCCTCATGCAAGTTGAGAAAGATGTCTTGAAAGATCAAAGAAAGAGGGATGCAAAGGAGTTGTTTTATATACATCAATCCATGCATGAGAGCATACTTCCAAGAGTTGTGTCAGTAAAGAAAGCCAAGGAAGCATGAGACACATTACAAACCTCTTATTAGGGTATGGACAAAGTAAAGAATGCAAAACTGTAGATTCTTCGAAGAGATTTTGAAACTCTGTCAATGAAAGATATAGATACAATAGATTCATTCTACACCCATGTCATTGGAATGATAAATCAGATTAAGTCTCATGGTAAAACCATAGAAGACATAAAAGTTGTTGAGAAGGTACTTAGGAGTCTTCCTCCTAAATTTGATACTCTTGTTGTGACTCTAGAAGAGAGCAAAGATTTGAGTCAGTTTAGTTTAGATGAACTGCAAGGTTCCCTCATTACTCATGAACACAGATTTAACAGGACAAGTATGTCATTAGAGAATGCATTTTCCACGCACTCATTTATAAATCGTGGAAGAGGAAGGGGGAGAGCTAACTCTAGAAGAAGAGAAAAAAGTTTTGTTAGAGGTGGATGTAGTAACAGTCTTGGAAATACTGGTGGAAGAGGTCAAAACCCAAGTACCAGTCAACCAAGTGGTCAGAGAACTAAGAAATCAAAGATTCAGTGTCATTACTATAAAAAGTATGGATATTATGCATATGAGTGCAGAAAGAGATAGTATAATAAAAAAAAACAATGTCAAGATCAGTCAAACAATGCAAATAATCAAACTCACTTTATGGTTATGGCGCGCACTGTAGAAATGCCTAATATAGTCTCACCGGTTGAATGCAATGTTTCTTAAGTAAGTCTGCGTGACATATGGTATTTAGATTCAGGTTGCAATAACCACATGACGGGAAACATATAATTGTTTTCTAGTTTGGATGAGTCAATCTAAACCAACGTTACATTTGGAACATATATCCAAGTCATTGTCTTAGCAGGCAGTATAAACATTCTAACAAAGCAAGGAGAACAAAAAGTTATGTCGAATGTATATTATGTTTCTGGTCTGAAGCATAATCTGATGAGCATAGGACAATTGTTATAGAAATGATATAAAATCTACATGGAAGATAATCATTGTGTGATTATGGATAAATGCCCAAGCAATCTACTTATTGCAAAAATCCAGATGACAAGTAATAAGATGTTCCCATTGACATTGAAGCCAACGAAGAAGAAGAATACAACGCTAGCTAATGATAAAGGAAAAAGTGTGTAGTTGGACACTACATTTACAACAGCAAGTACACACAATACTAATGAGGAAAATAGTGTGCGCAGTATCAATAAAGGAGAAAATGGTGCAGAAATTAAGGCAACATTCCAATCTGAAATACAAGATGATTTCTAGTTATGGAATTTCAGATTTGGACATTTGAACTTTGGAGGTCTGAAGTTGCTACACACAAAGGATATGGTAAAAGGATTGCCATTGATTGAAAAACCAGAGAGGATATGTTAAGGATGCAACAACACAGAGAATCATTTCCAGTTGGCAAGTCTTACAAAGCAAAAACTCCACTGGAAATTGTACATTCAGATATTTGTGGACCAATGCAAAGTCCATCTATAGGAGGAAGTACATATTTTCTAACATTCATTGATGATTTCTCAAGAAAGATGTGTATTTATTTAAATCAAAGATTCAATGCCATTACTGTAAAAGGTATGGACATTATGCATATGAGTGAAGGCAGAGATAGTATAATCAGAACAAGCAAAGTCAAGATCCATCAAACAATGCAAATAACCAAACTTGCCCTATGTTTATGGCATGCACTATAGAAATGCCTAATATAGTTCCACCAATTGAATGCATTGTTTCTTAAGTAAGTCCTTGTGACATATGGTATTTAGATTCAAGTTGTAGTAACCACATGACATGAAACATAGAATTGTTTTCTAGTTTGGATGAGTCAATCCAAACCAAGGTTACACTTGGAATAGATATCCAAGTCATTATCTTAAGCAAAGGCAGTATAGACATTTTAACAAAGAAAGGAGAACATAAATTTATGTCTGATGTATATTGTGTTTCTGGTCTGAAGCATAATCTGATGAGCACAGGGCATCTGTTAGAAAAATGATACAAAATCTACATGGAATATAATCACTGTGTTATCATGGATAAATGCCAAAGAAATCTACTTATTGAAAAAATATATATGACAAGTAACAAGATGTTCCCATTGAAATTGAAGCAAGCCAAGAAGAAGAATATAGCGCTAACTGTTGGTAAAGAAAAAAGTGTGTAGTTCAACACTTCATTTATAGAAGAAAGCATGTGCAATACTAATGAGGAAAATAGTGCGTGCATAATCAAGAAACGAGAAAATGATGCAGAGATGAAGGCAACAATCCAATATGAAATATAGGATGATTCCTCATTATGGAATTTCAGATTTGGACATTTGAACTTTGGAGGTCTGAAGCTGCTACACGCAAAAGATATGGTAAAATCTTTTCCATTGATTGAAAAACTAGAAAGTAGATGTGAAGGCTGCATATTTGGCAAGCAACATAGAGAATCATTTCCAATTGGGAAGTCTTACAGAGAAAAAGTTCCACTAGAAATAGTGCATCCAGATATTTTTGAACCAATGTCAACTCCATCAATAGGAGGCAGTGATTATTTTCTAACATTTATTGATGATTTCTCAAGAAAGACATGGATTTATTTCCTAAAGAATAAATCTGATACATTGGGTTGTTTTCAACAGTTTAAATCACTTGTGGAGAAACAAAGTGGTTATTACATCAAGTGTCTAAGACCAGATAGAGGATAATACATGTCAAGAGAATTTTAGAACTTTTGTAAACTTCATGGTATCTACTAGCAATTTAACACACGATACACACCATAGACGAATGGTGTTGTAGAGAGAAAGAACAAAACCATCATGGAAATGACGCACAGTACGGTGACAACCAAACATTTTTCAAATGAGTATTGGGATGAGGTAGTAGCAACTGCAGTATACATCTTTAAAATATGTCTGACAAAGAGTGTGAAGAACAAAGTTCCTTAGGAAGCCTAAATAGGATCAAATAACAATGTGGTGCACTTAACTTTTTTTTGGTTTCATCGCATACGCACATATTATAGAAGAGATAAGAAGGAAATTGGAATAAAATGACAAAAATGTATATTTGTTGGGTATTCTAAAGAAACAAAATGTTACAAGTTGTATGACCATTTCGCAAGAAAAGTCATAATCAGCCGCGATGTTCAGTTCGTAGAGAATGAAGCATGAGATGGAACCATAGAAAAGACACTCAAGATTATTGATGCAATTGAGCATGATGACACTGAAGAGGAGGTTTTACAAACAACATGTACAATTCAATGCACAGTCCCTTCTACACCTAGAACTGCGACACAAAATGCAATGCAGAGTACTCCAGTAAGAACAACAAGTGCACAATTTACACCTAGAGCAAAACAAACAACAACAAGAAGTCTGAGTAGTTCTACATCTCCATATCCAACTTTAGCAAGTCTATTACAAAGAAAAACAAGAAGTCTACATGACATCTATAATGAAGACGCAACAAATTCATTTTCTGTTCTTGCCTTGTTTTCAGAAATAAAGGATCCATTAACCTTTGAAGAAGTTGTCAAAGAGGATGTATGGGCATAAGCCATGAATGAATAAATTAGATGCATAGAGAGAAATCAAACATGGAAATTGGTATATCTACCTGATGGCAAGGATGTCATAATTGTCAAATGGATTTATAAAACCAAGCAAGTTGCAGAAGGAAAAGTACAAAAGTGAAAGGCAAGGTTAGTTCCAAGAGACTTTACAAGACAACCTGGAATTGATTTCATTGAAACATTTGCACCAGTTGTGTGCATGGACACATTCAAAATAGTGTTAGCAATTTCCATGCAGTACAAGTGGCAAGTTTATTAGATGGATGTAAAGTCATCATTTTTGAATGGAAATCTAGAAGAAAAAGTATATGCAGAACAACCACAAGGTTATGAGATTTCAGGACAAGAAGACAAAGTGTACATATTGAAGAAAGAACTGTATGGGTTAAAACAAGCTCCGAGAGCTTGGTACAGTCTCATAGATTCCCATCTCAGATAGAATGGATTTCAGAGAAGTGAAAGTGAGCAAACACTATACATCAAATAAAATCATCAAGGTAATATGCTAATTGTTTGTTTATATGTGGATGATTTGATATGTTCAGTTGACTTTGGCATATAATAATTCAATTCAATCATGAAGGATGAATTTGAAATGACTGATTTAGGGATTATGACATATTTTTTTGGAATAGAAGTGCGCCAGTCCAAAACTATTATATTTATCTCACGGTCTAAGTATGTGCATGAAATATTTAAAAGATTCAATATGATGAATTCAAAAGAAGCACCAACACTTGTCATAACAATATTGAAGTTAAGAAATGAAGATAAAGAGTCCAAGGTGGGTCCCACACTATTTAAAATACTGTTAGGTAGTCTTATGTATCTCACAATGACAAGACTTGATAGTATGTATGGAGTGAGCTTAATTTCAATGTTCATGGAAACTACAAAAGAATCACATTGGAAGGAAGGAATAGAATCCTGAGATATGTGAATGGAACAATAAATTTTGGCATCAAGTACTCCACTTCAGAATATTTCAGACTCTTTGGATATAATGACAGTGATTGTGGAGGCAACATAGATGATATGAAAAGTACCTATGGGTACACATTTCATTTTGGAAGATGTATGGTATCATGGGAATCAAGGAAGAAACCCATTGTGACTCTTTCTTCAACAAAATCAAAGTATGTCACATCTACAAGTGCAGCTTGTCAAGCAATTTTGATGAGAATAATGTTAAACGATTTGTTGCAGGAACAACAAGAACCAACAACAGTATTATGTGACAACAACTCAACCGTCATGTTATGAAAGAGTCATGTGTTTAACAAGAAAACCAAGCATATTGATACAAGGTATCATTTCATCAGAGAATTGGTGAATAACAAAGAGATTTGTTTAAAATTTTGCAGTTCAAAAGAACAAATCACATACATTTTTACAAAGGATTTAAGAAGAGATACATTTCATCATCTACACAGTAGTCTGGGAGTCTGCGCAGTAACATATGAGTGACAATAAAATTGTAAACTCAATTTTTGTTGTAATTTTATTTTGTAATCCCACTTACATATAATTAAGGGGGAGTGTTGGAAATAGTAATTACAAGTCAGTGAGATCTTCACATCTCCTTTGATTTGTCTATCAGTCAATATGTCAGTAGCCAAATTTTCATTCAGTCATTCTGATAGTCTGTAAGTGAAAAGTCACATGATTACTCTAAAGTCAGTCGACCAATGATGAAGCTATAAATGAAGTCAATCTCTGTCTTCTCGACTTCAGTTAAATAGTTGAAGTGTCAGTCAAGTTTATGCTAGTGTTTAATGTTGATTCGATGTTAGCTTCTGTAGGAAGTCTCAGTCAGAGTCTATTTAAGTCCGAGTCTTTAGTTAGTATGAATATGATGCAGATGGTAGTGTAGAGTTGAGAAGCAGGTCATGAAAGAGAGGTAGAGAGAACAACCAATAACCAACAACAACTAAGGAGTGTAAGAAGTCTGAGCACATGATCTGTGTCTGTAAAGTCAGTAGAAGAAGTCGTTGGAGCTGAAGCTCATCTTAGTATTTTATTTTGTAATCACACGCACTGTGCCAAAGTTCACTAATATCAAGCATTTTGTGTATTTTCTATCTTATTTATGAGTTTATGTGCTAAGCATAGCACTATACTATTATGCATTCATAAATTATTTCAGTAAGTGTGTGTATTCAGAGTGCGCATCAAAATGAATAGTCTGTGCACTACGTAGTGGTCTTGAGAACTCTGTAGTGTAGCCTGTTTCGTGCACAATATTTGAAATTGTGTTGCACAAAGTAGACTGCGCGCACCCCTCGATCCGAGAAACATGACCCTTGATGGTGTCGAGTGCTAGCCATGATGGGTTAGATGGGGAATACCCAAATTGTTTTAAAAGAAATTTATGTTATTGGTTGGTATTATATATTGGTTAGTGAATTTATTGAATACCCCTCTATGAGGGAATATCCCTTGAATGAAATGGAATATCCCATGAAAAAAATAGTATGGGTGGTTTTTTGTGTACATATAATGTTGTCCTTGTGAACTATTGGTTGGATTATGATACATATGTATTTATAGAGCTTGTACAAGATATTGCAACAACTGGAGAGTGGCATAGCCATCTTGGCCAACCTTTCTTAGTGACTTTAACAATTGTTGATTTACCTTCTAACCTTGAAAGGATGGAGAGTGGCATATCCATCTTGGTCAGCCTTTTTTATTGACTTTAACCATTTTTTATTTACCTTATAACCTTGAAATGTTGTATGCCTTTATACTGTTGTTTGCATATCATGATAGTTGTATACTATTAAAGATAGCCCAAAATATTTTTTTCACATGCATAGCTTATGATTTAAATTATATCATGATATCATGTGGTTTAAAAGAAATTATTGGGCTGAGTTTTTAACATGTGTTGATTTACCTTTTAACCTTGAAAGGATGTATTACTATATACTCTTGTTTACATACCATGATATTTGTATACTACCAAAGATAGCCCAAAATATTTTCTTCACGTGCATAGATTAGGATTTCAATTATATCATGATATCATGTGGTTTAAAAGAAATTATTGAGCTAAGTTATTTGCTAGATGATTAAGATTTAGCTTTGTATTACATTCTTACAATCAAGGTTGATGAATTGAGAATCAAGATTTTTGAATTCAGAGTCAAGATTGATGAATTGAGAATTTTGTAATGTAGCCAAGTTTAAGGTTGGTATTGAATTTTGGGTTAACTAAAGTATTAATGATGACAACTTCCATGTGTTGTAGATAAATATGACTTATAGATAAGAAATACCTCCCTTATATGTGCCCCTGATCCAAGATAGACAACATGATATACCACTACACAATTATCCCTAGATCTTACTAGATAAGTTCATATTTAAGAAGGAAGATAGAGTGGAATACATTTTAGATCAACTATTTTCCATATCTATCCTATCCATAGCATCTTTGAAGATTCAAATCTATCTCCCATAACTTACTTCCTTCACATAAGATACAACGAACACCAATGTTCAAACCTTCTTTATTTTTTAGGAAAATTCATATCTATCCTAGATCCATTCCAATTTAATCAAGGAAAGATCAGATCTAACACAAAAAAGTATTAAACATAGAATACATATGAATTGGAAGGTGAAATATATATATATATTAATGAAATTGAAAATGAATACATCAACATGTCTTACCTTGAGTCTTGATGTATTCCTCCAAGAATCCTTTCTCTTGCTCCTCCTAAGCCCTCACACAAGTAAGAAAAACATGAAATGAAGAATCATTTCTTGGAAGAGCTCATCTGAAGATCCTGCAGCATGTACCTATCAATTGATTTTCCTTCCTTTTTCCCATGGAATACCTTCCTTATATATATTGGTGGAAGAGGCTCGGAGAGGTTTATAGATATCTAGGGCTCAATGAACTCAAATCAAATGAGAGTTACCAAGCTGATATCATGAGATAATAAACTCATATAGAATTGATATCCTATTTAATTATAAAATATAGAAGGTTATAGACGAAGTCACAAGATAGCAGAAGTGCAGTCAATGATAGGTCGTTGGTTGCATGTCAGCTGGGTAATGACCGATTGCACTTTGTCAAACAATTCAGGCGTGACTATGCTTAAAACTAGGAAAATTCCATGGCATAACAATGTGTCTCAACATGAAGCACCAATGGGTCCTCCATGAGTCCCTACTATGGAAAATAAGGCTCTAACACCTTGAAATCAAGTGGTAAAATGAGGTTTAGGATTTTGTTTAACTACTTTTCGACAAGTATCATTTTTAATGTATACCTTCCCATGTTTTAAACCTATTCCTTATGACACATAGATACCCTTATGATATCAAAAAGAACTCTGGAACAATGATATCCACCAATATTTTAAAAGATGAGAAAGAAAAGGAAGATGGTTCCCCTTAACAAACACATTAACTAAGAAAAAAATAAGCAAAAAAGTGTAGGCATAAGTCCATGTGCATGTGTATTTGAAAAATTAATAAACAAACAACGCAAAATGCTATGTTAAATACTTCAATATATATTTAAATAATATTATCCTAGTTCTTTAAAAGTACTGTATAGTTGTTTTATTAATATGAAATAGGAATATATTAATATTAATGTAGTAATCATATATATATTATTAATGTACTAAATTTTTTCATTTTTTTATACATATAAAATAATTTTTTAATTAATGAGTATAAATTTATTTATCTTAAACCATAAACTATGAAGTATGAAAAGAGATCAAATTTCTTAATATGTAAATTTCAATTCATATGTTGTTATATAAATATGTAAATACATCCCCATATTAAGTTATAGGGCACTTCTCTAGATATAATAAAAAGTCATTTAAAATACTATATTTCAATTTAAATGAACAACAAAATAGTTATCATTATATTTTTATTGAAATTAAACTTTAATAATTTTCATTATTGTTTTAATAAATTCGAAGATGAGAATATACATCTGAGTAGAATGTTTCGACTATTCATTTACACGAATAATTCAAAATCAATGATTCAATCAACGTTAATAATAATTATTATTTCTATCAATCAGACACATTAAACAAAATTGGAGGATTTGTAAACAAGCAGAAAAAACCTTAGATTTAATATATGTAGAAAAGTGCGTTTGGAGATTCTGTTTACCTTCAGTAGAAAGAATCGCATATATAAAACAAAATTATAGAATTTGTTGATAAGCACAAAGAACCTCAGAATTAAAATGGACATCTTTAACATGGAATCCAATCCATGAAAGGCCCATAGCATTGCACATTCTCACACCATTACTAATTAGTAGTCTTTCGAATCCACATTATTAGACATGGTCACTTTGAAACACTATGGAATGTACTTAACATTTATTATGTAACGGTAGAATTATCCAGGCCGGGTGGATGTTGGACTGAGATTGTTATGGATATTTAAACGACATAGCTAAAATATAGACAGTCTCTAATGGTCTCTTTCACATGGATGTAGTTAGGAAGGAAACCTTCCTTCACAAATCCAACCTTCCCTAGAACTCTCTCTGATGCCATGTTTCCAGGGAACACAAGAGCTTCGATCCTCTTGAGTCCCGACAATCCTTTGAAGCTCATTTTGACTGCCATTGTCACTTCTTGGGTGGTGAAGGCTATTATCCAGTACTTTCTGGCGATGGCGTACCCCATCTCAGCTCGAAAACTGTGAATATCAGTTCCTTGCTTCATCATGACATGGCTAATAGGCTTGTCGTTGAAACATATTTCCTTGAACCATGGGTGAGTAATCACAACCTTCACCAAAAATTCCCTCAGCTTCTCCTTGGGTTTAAAGGTTTCCCATGTCATGAACTTGGTCACTTCTTCATCGCTCGCCCACTCGTAGAAGGAATCCAAGTCTTCCAAGCAAAAGTTTCTCAACTGGACATGACCAACACTACAACTATTGGTCTTGTTACTTATGCTATGGTTAGCTTCCATTCTTTCGATCTTCAACTGTCTCAAATGCTCATCTTTTCACAATGAAATTTGTAACTTGAATGAGCAATATGAGCTATTAGCCTACAGAGCAACGCTTTTCAACTTGCTTGAATGATGAGGTGAAGATGATCGAATTTATAAACACCCAAAATTACATCACATGCCAATTAATGTAATGTGTAGGTCGACAATGGACTAGGTATACATGTCATGAAAGCATGCTATAAACTATGAAACATGCTTGATTGATTACAACAATGGAAATCAAACAGATTTTCATGGATAATTAAACAACATAGCTAAAGAGTAGGTAGTCTCTAATAGTCCCTTTCACATGGACATAGTTAAGAAGGAAACCTTCCGTAACAAGCCAGACCTTCTCCAGAACTCTCGTCGATGGCATGTTTTTTAGGGATCATAAGAGATTCAATCCTCTTGACTCCTTTCCATTATTTGAATCCCATTTTTAGGGTTGTTGTCACTACTTCAGTGGTGAATCCCATCATCCAGTACTTTCTAAAGATGGTGTACCCCATCTTAGCTCGGTAGTTGTGAACTCTAGTTCCTTTCTTGTGCATGACATGGCCAATGGGCTTCCCTTTGAAACATATTTCCTTCAACCATGGGTGAGGAATCACCACCTTCACCATCAACTCCCTCAGCTTCTCTTTGAATTTAAAATCTTCCCATGTCATGAACTTGGTCACTTCTTCATCGCTAGCCCATTCATACAAGTCATCCAAGTCTCCTATGCAAAAGTTCCTCAATTTTACAGGCCCAGTAGTACAAGTACTACTCTTGTCACCGATCCCATGGTTAACAATAATTATTTCGTTCTTCGAATCTCTCAAATGTGTTGAAAATTGTAATTACAAGTCGGTGAGATCTTTATGTCTCTATCGATCTGTCTGTCAGTCAACTTGTTAGTAAGCCAAAATGTCAGTCAGACAATCTAATAATCTGTAAGTGCAAATTCACACATTTACTCAAAATTCAGTCAGAAAGTAGGAAGTTATAAATGGAGTCGTTTTATATCTTCTTGAGCTCTGGTAAGTGGTTGAAGAGAAAGTCTAATTAATGACAATCTTTATTGTTGAGTTGGTCTTAGCTTTTGTAAGAATTCTAAGTCAGTGCCTATATAAGACTAACTCTCTTAGTTAGTCGATGATGATGAAGAGAAGCAGTTGATGCGTACAAAAGAAGAAGAGAGGTAGAGAGAACCTACAACAACTGAAGAGTTGACAGAAGAAGTCATTGGAGCCGAAGCTCATCTTGGTCATTGTATTTTGTTTTCGTGCACAATGTCGAAGTTCATTAATATCAAGCTTTTGTGTATTGACAAAGTTTATATCTTATTTTTGAGTTTATTTTCTAAGCATAGCATTGTGTTATTTCACATTCATAAATAATTTCATTAAGTGTGTGTATTCAGAGCACGCAACAAACTTAGCAGTCTGTGTACTACACATTCATATTGAGAACTTCGTCGCGTATCCTGTTTGATGTGAAGTATTTAAAATTGTCTTGCACATAGTAGACTTTGCGCACTGTTTATCCAACATATCTTCCCTTCAAATCAGTACCAAAGAAGGTTCTATTGGAACAAGTTTATGAGAGCAAAAACTCTGTTGAAAGTGAAATATGGCTTCTACATCAAATATGTAACCTCCCACTTTTATAGGAAAGAATTATGAGATGTAGTCTTTGACCATGAAGGCTTTGTTTTGAGGTCATGATGTATGAGAAATAGTTGAGAATGGCTAAGTGGAACCAATAGATCAAGAAACATATAATGCTCTCACACAAGCTGATAAAGATGTCTTGAAAGATCAAAGAAAGAAGAATGGAAAGGCATTGTTTTACATACATCAAAACATGCATGAGAGCATACTTCCTAGAGTTGCATGATAAAATAAATACAAGGAAGAATGAGACATATTACAAACCTCTTATCAGGGTATGGACAAAGTAAAGACTGCAAAACTATAGATTCTTAGAAGGGATTTTAAAACAATGTCAATGAAAGATTCAGACATAGTATATTCATTCTATGCCCACATCATTGGACTGATAAATTAGATGAAGTCTCATGGTGAAACCATATAAGACAAAAAAATTGCTGAGAAGGTGCTTAGGAGTCTTCCTCCTAAGTTTGATACCCTTGTTGTGACTCTAGAAGAGAGCAAAGACTTGAGTCATTTTAGTCTAGATAAACTGCAAGCTTACCCCATCAATCATGAACACAGATTGAATAGATCAAGTATTTCATTAGAGAATTATTTTTCGACACAGTAATCTATAAGTCGTGGAAAAGGAAGGGGGAGAGCTAACTCTAGAGATAGAGGAAGAAGTTTTGAGAGAAGTGGATGTAGTAGAAATCTTGGAAATACTGGTGGAAGAGGTCCAAACCCAAGTACCATCCAGTCAAGGTGTCAAAGAACTGACTAATCAATGATTGAATGCCATTATTGTAAAAAGTAAGGACATTATGCATATGAGTGTAGAAATAGATGATACAATCAGAGCAAGTAAGGTCAATATCATTAACACAACGCAAATAACCAAAGTCGCCCTATGTTTATGGCGAACATTGTAGTTGTGCCTAGCATAGTAGAAATGCCTAGTATAGTGTCAACAATTGAATGCAATGTTTCTCAAGAAAGTCCATGTGACATATGGTACTTAGATTCAGGCTGGAGTAACCACATGACAGGAAACATAGAATTGTTTTCTAGTTTGGATGAGTCAGTTCAAACCAAGGTTACACTTGGAAGAAATATCCAAGTCACTGCCTTAGGAAAATGAAGCATAAAAATTTTAAGCAGACAAAGAGAACATAAAGTTATCTCTGATGTATATTATGTTTCTGGTCTGAAGCATAATCTGATGAGTACATG
>CBVK0103636773.1:0-11772 GCA_900067695.1 Picea abies | reverse complement strand
GCCAACATTGTACATCAAATCAAATCAACAAGGTAATGTGTTAATTGTTTTTTTATATGTGGGTGATTTGATATTTACAGGAGATTTTGGCATAGAAGAATTCAAGACAATCAAGAAATGATTGATTTGGAGCTTATGAGATATTTTCTAGGAATAGAAGTGCACCAGTCCAAAACTAACATATTTTTCTCACAGTCCAAGTATGCGCATGAAATAATGAAAAGATTCAATATGGTGAATTCAAAAGTAGCACCAACACCTGTCATAACAAGACTGAAGTTAAGCAAGGTATATAAAGGGTCCAAGGTGGATCCCACATTGTTTAAAAGACTAGTAGGCAGTCTTATGTATTGAACAGTGACAAGAACTGACATTATGTATGGAGTGAGCCTAATTTCAAGGTTCATGGAGACTCCAAAAGAATCACATTGGAAGGAAGGAAAGAAAATCATGAGATATGTGAATCAAACAAAAGATTTTTTCATTAAGTACTCCACTTCAGAAGATTTCACACTTACTTGATACACTGACAGTGATTATGGAGGCAACATAGATGACAAAAAAAGTACCTCTGGGTATACATTTTATTTTGGAATAGGTATGTTATCATGGGCATCAAGGAAGCATCCCATAGTGACACTTTCTTCAGCAGAAGCAGATTATGTCGCAACTACAAGCACATATTGTCAAGCAATATGGATGAGAAGGATGTTAAAAGATTTGTTGGAGGAACAAAAGGAACCAACAACAATATTCTATGACAATAATTCAATCATCATGTTATCAATGAATCATGTGTTTCACAATAAAACCAAGAACATTGATACAATGTATCATTTCATCAGATAATTGGTGAATAACAAAGAGATCTATTTAGAATCTTGCAAGTGAAAAGAAAAAATTGTAGACATTTTTACAAAGGCTTTAGCAAGAGATATATTTCAACATCTACGTAGTAATATGGGAGTCCACACAGTAATAGATGAGTGACACTAAAATGAAAAACTCAAATTCTTTATGTAATTTTCTTCTGTAATCCCACTTACCTATAATTAAGGGGTAGTGTTGGAAATTGTAATTACAAGTCCGTGAGATATTTCCGTGTCCTTCGATTTGTATGTCAGTCAACTTGTTAGTAAGTTGAAATGTCAGTTAGACAGTCTGACAGTCTGTAAGTGCAAAGTCACACATTTACTCAAAAGTCATTTGGCAGGCAGGAAGTTATAAATGGAGCCAATTTCTATCTTCTTGAGCTATGGTAAGTGGTTGAAGAGTCATTCGAGTTAATGACAGTATTTATTGTTTAGTCAGTCTTAGATTTTGTAGGAAGTCTAAGTGAATGCCTATATAATTTTGAGTCTCTTAGTTAGTCGATGATGCTGAAGACAAGCAATTGATGCCTAGAGAAGAAGCAAAGATGTAGAGAGAAATAACAACAACAGAAGAGTTGACAGAAGAATTCATTGGATATGAAGCTCATCTCTGTCATTATATTTTGTATTCGTGCACAATGTCGAAGTTCGTTAATATCAAGTTTTTGTGTATTTACAAAGTATATGTCTTATTTCTGAGTTTATGTGCTAAGAATAACATTGTGTTATTGCACATTCATAGATCATTCCATTAAGTGTGTGTATTCACAGCGCGCAACAAACTGAGCAGTCTCGGTACTGCACAATGGTCTTGAGAACTCTATTGTTGTAGCCTGCTTATTGTGCATTATTTAAAACTATGTTTCGTAGAGTAGATTGTGTGCACTGTTGATCCAACAAATCTTCCCTTCAAAATGGTCAGTTGTCACTCAGATTTTCACAATGAAGTAAGCTGTCACTCAACTTTTCACAATATAATTTGTAATTTGAATGAAAAGTATGAACTATAAGTATGCAGTACTGCAAAGATACTAGAGTTATATGAATGATGAGGTGATTATGGAAGAATTTATAACCACCCAAAAGTACATGACATTCCACTTAATGTAGTGTGGAGGCCACCAATGATTTCCTTCTTATCATCAAACACAAACTTTTACACAGTATATAAGTCAATTTCGAGGCAGTAATCTAGCTAATTGGAATCTCTCAGGAAGTTATCTATAAAAAGAAACATGAATGATGTAAAAGAGTATCCATCACGAGGTCGACGGAGTGAATATGCCTTTTCCATGATAAATAACTGCACGAGCGAATTCCAAACCAAGCATGTGTTTCATATGTGCAGGAATAAATAATAGAATATTTCATAGGCCTAGTACGTACCATTTTATTTGGAATTGTTTGTTAGGGAAAAAGGCATGTGGATTTTCGTCCAAATACTTCAAATTGCTCATATTGCAAAAGGAAATTCGAAAAACTTTGTATCTTTGTGGAGCTCATCTGAGAATACTATAATTCATTTTTCCTATCCTCTCTTCTTTTCTCTCCACTGATTTCGTGTTGACTACTCTATTACACAATTCATCTTCCTATTTATAGTGGACTTCCTGAGAGATTGTAGTCTGCTAGATTACTGCCTCGCAATTGACTTCTATACCTTGTAGAAGTCAGTGTTTGATGATAAGATGGAATTATAGATTCATGTTAATGGTTAATACGGTTGTTATAAATACCCTTTTTTTTTTAATATGACCTTTCAAATAAGAATCTTGAGAAGTGGAATATAAATAAAATAAAATTATAAGTTTTTAAGGATTTTTAGTAATGTATAATACTATGTGTGTGTGAAAGATATATGATGATGATAATTATAGATGTATATTTATATTAATTGTTCCATTTCATATTATCTGACTTTAGCAAAGGTAACGAGTTACTTAGTTTGTTTTAGAAATTTATTTCCATATTTTAATAGCTTTAAAAGAAGCCTTCTTAAATCACCATAGTTTTGATGAGTTAGAACTTTAGGAAGGTTGGTATTGTAACAAATATTTTGAAATTTCCATTTAATGTGGGTGTATGTAGGAAATTCTAAGAGAAAGTACATTTATTTTTCAATCTTTTGAGTGTGACAAAGATGACAAAGTCCTTCAACCCGTGAAGTTTTATAAATTGTGCAACACCCTCTTTCACTATGTTGCTAGTGAGAGTTTGTTGTTATTTTAGTAATGTTGATTTTCTTATTTTTACCAAGTTAAGATAGAGAGATACTTTTGATATTCTAAATTATGGTTGATTACCTCCCTATAGTATCTATTTTTCTCTTATCCCTCAATTCATTATCACACCACAAATTCTCTTTAAATTGAGATCTAATAATATTCTTAATATTATCAATATTAGCCTTGACAACTTTTAGTTTCTTGTGAATTTCATAGGGACTCCTTGCTACAAGGACAATATGATGAAAGAAAAGAAGAAGGATGATGATTGTACTAACTAGAGTCATGTCAACACAACTTCTTTCTTCCAAACAACTCGCTAATTTTTTTATGTATATGCTCAAAAAGGGTATGGGATAGGGGAGGCCCTTGCTTGAATCCTCTATTACAATAAATTTATTCTAATTAGGACTCAAAGTCCCTAAAATTTTCAATGATGTTCTCATATAACCTTATCATAGCAACTCTCAATTTAGAAGGTACTTTTTTCTCTCTTAATTTATTCCAAAGGTTAGTTCTAGGGATTGTGTCAAATGTTTTTCTAAATTCAATGAAGAAATACAAGAGATTGGTATTATCATTGTGACACTCCTCCATGATGATCCTAACCATAACAAGGTGGTCCATAGTTGAATGATAGCTCCTAATATAAACCTATCCTTTATATTTTTTTCGGTGGCTTTATGTCCATACAATGACCTTCTTTTCTAAAAAAATTACATATAACATGGATAAGAATGGACGAATAAGAATTCTCCTATAATTGGAGGTATTGATTTTTTCCTCTCTTTTAAAAATATGAACAGTGAGGATTTGATTCCAAGGATTAAGGAAACCCTGCTTGATTACTAAATTAATGATCTTGCAAATGTGAGGGATGAGGATATTCCCTCCAAATATAGAAGGTTACAAAGGAAGTCACAAGCTAGCCATAGTGCAACCAACGACCGATTACGGGTTGCATCTTAGCTGGGTAGTGACCATTTGTGCTCTCAAACAGTTCGGGCATGGCCACACTCAAAGCTAGGTAAATTCCATGGAAGAAGTGTGTGTCTCAACATGAAACATCAATGGGTCCTCCATGAGTTCCTAGGGTGTAGAATAATGCTATAACACCATGAAATCAAGTGCTAAAAGGTGGTTTAGTCTTTTGCTTAACTACTTTCCAACAACTCTCATTTTTCATGTACCCTTGCTCATATTTAACACCTATTCCTTCTGACACATAGATACCCTAACTACTTGGTATTAAGTTTTGCATGCATACATGATTTAAAGGTATGATTGTGATCTAATTACAACTGTTGGATTTAGATACTTACATAATGATGATAATATCATACAAAGAGCAAGGTATTTAAGCCAAATACTAGCTATTGATGGTTAACCCACCATTAATATTTGGATGATCTCCAAGAGTTGACTCTAATTCCAACTAAAGGTGGAATTGTGATTCAAACTAATAAAGCCATGTATGAAAAAATATATCATAAGTAACCCGTACAATATGAAATATTTCTTAGATAGCTATAAACATCACTTTGACATCCGTATACCTCATTTCCATAATCATATTCTTGGTGTCATGAGACAAGTCAAGCCCCAAGTTTGAGAAACATTCATAACACAAAACTCATCTCTTTTATCTTATGTGGGGCATGGAATAAATCCCTAAAAATCCACACTATGGCCCTGGAGTGAAAAAACAATATTTTTATAGTTCATTAATGATTATACGTATCCTGGAAATGGCATAGTGGACCTTATCAAGTTGTCATTTGTTATTTCCTTCATTGAACGCAACCCCTTAGCTTCCTCTTGCTGAAAACTCATAAGTTCACAACAATGTGGACTCTCACCACTATAATTTTGTTGAGATAGATATTAGACAATATTATGTGGTAAATGCATCATTGGTCTATCTATTCCAACCTCCTATAAAGAAAAAATACATTGTAGTTTTAACAAATACTTTGAATTATGTTTCTCTAGAAAAGGAATGAAGGTGCTTCCTTTATAAAGATATGCTCTCCCAAAAAAAATGCAATTTCTCAAACTCCATGCATAACACAAGACTTGTCAATATATTGGTTGGTTCTCAATCACTTTCATCTAAATAATAAAAAATCAGCTCCATGCACTACACATATCCATGTTCCTCCTACATCTTCACGAACTCAAAGGTATGTGATATGTCATGTTTCAAATCTGAGTTACAACTTTATATGAGATTATATAAGCTTTCCCTATCCAATCAAGTTCAAGATCCAACTTTGAGAAAGTTGGACCTAATGGCACATTGAATAAGAATGGTTCTCGCTCTTTTTCTCAGTCATTTGATGTTAACGAAGAGAAAAAAAGTCATCCTAGTGCATGGAAGAAAGGAGGATTTTCTAGTATAGTTGAGATCCAATATGTTTTTACCACCAAACACTATAATGAAAACATACTAACAACTAAACTAAGATTCTACAATAAAAGTATCACGTAGAGTAGTGTGATTTCCATGGTAGAGGAATCACCACCTTCACCAGAAATTCCCGTCCTGTTACTCGTGCCACGGTTAGCTTCCATTCTTTCGATCTTCAACTCTCTCAAATGCTCAGCGTTTCACAATGAAATTTGTAATTTGAATGAAGACTATGACATCCTTACTCTGAGCAACGCTTTTCAACTCTGCAGAGCAACGCTTTTCGACTTGCTCGAATGATGAGGTGAATATGATCGAATTTATAAACACCCAAAATTACATCACATGCCAATTAATGTAATGTGGAGGCCGGCAATGGATTCCTTCTTATCCTCCGACGCTGATCTCTACTATGTATACATGTCAAATGCGAGGCAGGAGTCTATCACGCTGGTATCTCTCAGACGGTCTACTTAAAAAAATGATGGATGATGTAGCAGAGTAACCAACACGAGGTCGGCGGAGAGAAAAAAGAATCATGATTTAGACGATCTCACTTCACAGAGTTACAGAAAGTTTCCAGCATTTCTTTTTGCAATTTCAACTTTTTGAAGTATGTGGACGAAAATTGAACCCAATAAATACACGCAATCAATGCAGAGGACTACATATTGGAATCTTTCATACACCTACCATTTCATTTTCCATGATATATTTGGAGGGATTTCCTGGTCTTCAGGTTGGTCCCCCTGGTGGTCTTTAGGCCCTTCTCAAAATTGGGATCATAATATGTAAACAATAATCATTTTGTAATGCTTGTTTATGCATTACGCTTGATTATTTAAATGTGAGAAAAAGATCTAACTCATTGTTTGAATGTGAGAAAACCTAGCTATCGATTTAAAAAAACACTCACTATAAAAATGATTTCGAATTTCGAATACCATAGGCGGTGGCTTTTATCGCAAAGGTAAATTGTTTTGTCCTAACTATAAGTGAGAAGCGCTTCGGAATAAATGTCTCCCCCATAATATGGTTTGAACATGAAAGTAATGAACATGTTGTATTAATTAAGTGGAGAAAAGAGGCACTCCACGGTTTGTCTCTAACAGTTTCATATCTCCCCTTCCTAGATGGCAAAGATGGGTTACTGAAGACCTAAATATATAGATAATAAATGATCGACAGTCACCAAAGATCTGCTAATATAGAAAACATGCAGAGTCACCAAAACTTATGCATATTTACATAAGACGAATAATCCTCGCCGTGAAGTCGTAGACAAATTCGTATTGTTTTACTAACTTCATTATCTCTTCATTAAATGGTAGCATTGATGGATATATGTTGTTCATTATTGTTGCAGCGGCCCAAGTTTTAAGTGTTCGAGTGGTAGTTGGTGAAAATCTTTTATCTCTCGCAGAAGACCAGGTATTTGGATGATTGAGGAGGTGAGAAACTTCAGAACACAGCTCCACTGAATGTAATGGAGGCATGAAAGCTTGCAGAATTCTGTTCCACTGAATGTAATGGAGGCATGAGAGCTTGGCCAATTACTAAAATTTGCAGAATTCTGTTGTGGTTTAATTATTAATTGTGTGATTATTGTTTTGTATCTTGTCTATGGATTAATACTAGAGTGATTTATAAAATCCAAGTGGTTTTGTTTGATTGTGCGTTTACTCTAAATTGTAGGGAGAGGTAGGTCCAACAGGTTGAGCCTATAGTGGTCTTGGATCGACGATGCGCAACAAACAGGCTATGCAACAAAGTTCTCAAAACGAACAACTGTGCACTGCACTGCACAATTTGTTGTGTGCTGTGAAAAAAGACACTTAATGAAATGGGTGCTAGAACTAGTTGTTAAGGAAACTAACTAATGTGCTACACCACTTGGTGCATAAGTTAGTTGTGGCATTGGAATATTGTAATTTAGATCAATGGAACCATTATTGGTTATGGAACCCAAGGAAGTGTTATGGAACTAGGGTGGGATAAAATTAGAGCATGATTGTCATGACAAAGTATGTCTAGTGGTTTACGCTAGTTAGAAATTTGATAAAATAATTGAATGGGTTTAGTGGAATTAGTTTCGTAACTCATGTATGAAATCACTATTATGAAGACACTTAAAATAAAGACCACTAAATCTACTATGTATTATAGGGAATCCTCCTAGTATGTATTGTAGTGAAAATGATATAACATATTGTTGAGTGAGACTTTTTCTATGTATGCTTCATATGAATGTGATTCATTGTTTATGTATGACAATGGTAGTATGTCTAATGGTTTATGAAAATATTACATGCTTATGATATGTTTCTTAGTTGGTACAGTTTATTTGGCATGATGATATATTTGGTATATGAATGGTTGATATGGTTTAGGTGGATCATATTCTCATTCTTTTCATACTTACACTCAAAGAACGCATGGTAAGTCTACGGAAAAAAATACAAAACAAGTTTTAATAGAGAAAATTGGGTCTAACTACTAATGCCTTGGTGTTAGGTTTTATAGTTTTACCTATATGTAAACAAAAAACAAAATAATATATGCCAAGGTCAGAACCTTAGTTTCGACAATAAAAAATTTGATGTATAATCACACCCAATTTGCAACCATATATGAGTTATGAACATCTAAAATTAACCTATGTCAATTGAATTATGATTCGATGTGTTGATTTCTTAGTTTATATGGCATCACCTCACTATTGTGTATTGGCCCTTTAACGATGAGTTAATACTAGTGGTGCATGCATTTGATCCTTTTTCTCGATGATCCTTTGCTCCAATCCAGTGGTGGAAATTTATTGATGGTCGTACAATGCAGTTGACCTACCTCATTCTATGCACTTGAACTTGCCATTTTTGATGACCGTTATTAAATTTTAGCTCTACAATTTCTCCATCGAAACTAAGCGTTCTATATGTTGTTTCATTTTTGTTTCGATCCAATGTTAACCAATCCATAATTCTATAGGATGGATTTGAAGCTTGGGTTATCTCTTTAACTTGTGTGGTTGAGTCTACACTATTTTATTTAATGATTTTATCATTAATACAATTTCTCAATCGAAACCAAGGGTTCTATGTGTTGTTTCCTTTTTGTTTCGATCCAATGTTAACGAATCCATAATTCTATAAGAGGGATTTGAAGCTCGGGTTATCTCTTTAACTTGGGTGGTTGAGTTTAAAGTATTTTATTTAATTATTTTATCATTAATACTATTGACTTTAAGACAAGGTGTCCTCAGTGCATTCTATATAATCTTACATATCGTTTTTAAAGTTTTCTTTAATGATTTTATCATTAATACTATTGAAATTAAGACAAGGTGTCCTCGATGCGTTCTATATAATCCTATATATCGCTTTTTTAGTCTCAATATATGACCTTAGGAAAAAGCATAGTTCCCTCTTGTGGTCAAAAGGTGCAATAGTTTTACATATTTTGAAATATATTTGGTTTATGGTGCTTGGTGACTTGATATCCGACACTTGCATGCCACATATTTTAATAATTTCAGTGTTATATTATGGAGAACATTGTTGGAAATAGTAATTACAAGTTGGTGAGATCTTCACGTCTCTGCAGATTTGTGTGTCAGTCAATATGTCAGTAGTTGGATTGTTAGTGAGTTATTCTGATAGCCTGTAAGTGCAAAGTCACATGATTACTCTAATGTTAGTCGGCCAACGATGAAGTTATAAATGAAGTCGATCTCTATCTTCTCAAGTTCAGTTAAGTAGTTGAAGACTCAGCCGAATTTACGGTAGTTTTTAATGTTGAGTTAGTCTTAGCTTCTATAGGAAGTCTCAGTTGGAGTCTATTTAAGTATGGGTCTTTAGTTAGTATGAAGATGATGCACATGATATTGCATATTTGATAAGCACATCAGAAAAGAGAGGTAGAGAGAACAACTGAGAACCAACAACAATTGTGAAGTGTAAGAAGTCTGAGCAAAGGCTCTCGGTCTGTGAATTCAATAAGAGAAGTCATTAGAGATGAAGCTCATCTTATTATTGTATTATGTAATCATGCCCACTGCGCCTAAGTTCATTAATATCAAGCATTTTGTGTATTGACAATTTTTTGTCTTATTTCTGAGTTTATGTGCTAAGCATAGCACTGTGTTATTCTACATTCATAAATCATTGCATTAAGTGTGTGTATTCACAACACGCAATAAACTAAGAAGTCTGTGCACTGCGCAATGGTCTTGAGAACTCTATCGCATAGCCTATTTGGTGCACAGTATTTTAAAGTATGTTGCGCAAATTAGACCGCTTGCACCACTGGATCCAAGATCTTGTATCAGAGTAGGATGATCAAAGAAGTTTGATCAAAATAAATTTGATCAAGAGCAGGTTCTATCAGAACAAGTTCAAGAGCATAAACTCCGTTGAAAAGTGAAATATGGCTTCTACCTCAAATCTACAACCTCCTACTTTTACAGGAAATAATTATCAAATGTGGTCCTTGATTGTGAAGGCGTTGTTCCAAGTTAAATATGTATCAAAGATAGTCAAGAATGGCTATGTGGAACTAGTAGATCAGTAAACATATAATTCCCTCACACAAGCTGATAAATATGTCTTGAAAGATCAAATAAATAAGGATGGAAAGGCGTTGTTTTAAATACATCAAGCCAGGCATGAGATCATACTTCCAAGAGTTATGTCAGCAAAGAAAGCCAAGGAAGAATGAGGCATATTACAAATCTCTTATCAAGGTATGGACAAAGTAAAGACTGCAAAACTGCAGATTCTTCGAGGAGATTTTGAAACTCTGTCAATGAAAGATACAGATATAATAGATTCATTCTACACCCATGTCATTGGACTAATAAATCAGATTACGTCTCATGGTGAAATCAATGAAGACATAAAAATTGTTGAGAAGGTACTTAGGAGTCTCCCTCCTAAATTTGATACTCTTGTTGTGACTCTAGAAGAGAGCAAACATTTGATTCAGTTTAGTCTAGATGAACTGCAAGATTCCCTCATTAATCATGAACACATATTTAACAGGTCAAGTATGTCATTAGAGAATGCATTTTCCACGCAGTCATTTATAAGTCATGGAAGAGGAAGGGGCAGATCAAACTCTAGAAGTAGAGGAAGAAGTTTTGTTAGAGGTGGATGCAGTAGCAATCCTGGAAATACTAGTGGAAGAGGTAAAACCCCAAGTACTAGTCATCCAAGTGGTCAGAGAACTGACAAATCAAAGATTCAGTGCCATTACTATAAAAAGTATGGACATTATACATATGAGTGCAGAAAGAGACAGTATAATTAGAGCAAGCAAAGTCAGGATCAGTCAAACAATGCAAATAACCAAACTTGCACTATGTTTATGGAACACGCTGTAGAAATGTCTAATATAGTCTCACCAATTGAATGCAATGTTTCTCAATTAAGTCCTTGTGACATATGGTATTTAGATTCAGGCTGCAGTAACCACATGACAGGAAACAAAGAACTGTTTTCTAGTTTGGATGACTCAATTCAAACAAAGGTTACACTTGGAATAGATATCCAAGTCATTGTCTTAGGCAAAGGCAGTATAAAAATTTTAACAAAGAAAGGAGAACAAAAAGTTATGTCTGATGTATATTATGTTTCTGGTCTGAAGCATAATACGATGAGCATAGGACAACTATTACAAAAGGGATACATAATCTACATGGAATATAATCATTGTGTGATCATGGAGAAATGCCTAAGCAATCTACTCATTGAAAAAATACAGATGACAATTAATAGGATATTCCCATTGACATTGAAGAAAGACAAGAAGAATAATATAACACTAATTGTTGGTAAAGGAAAAAGTGCATAGTTAGATAATGCATTTACAACAGAAAGTATGTGCAGTACTAATGAGGAAAATAGTGTGTCCAGTATCAAAAAGTTAGAAAATGGTATAGAGATGAAGGCAACATTCCAATCTGAAATATAGGATGATTCCTGGTTATGGAATTTCAGATTTGGACATTTGAAATTTGGAGGTTTGAAGGTGTTACACAAAAAATATATGGTAAATGTTTTTCCATTGATTGAAAAACCAGAAAGAATATGTGAAGGATGCATATTTGGAAAGCAACATAGAGAATAATTTCCAGTTGAGAATTATTACAAAGCAAAAGCTCCACTAGAAATAGTGCATTTAGATATTTTTGGACCAATGCAAACTCCATCAAGAGGAGGCAATACTTATTTTCTAACATTTATTGATGATTTCTCAAGAAAGACAT